>CAKAOI010027342.1:0-27403 GCA_916701655.1 Sebastiscus albofasciatus | reverse complement strand
TATATATATATATATATATATATATATCCTTATCGAATGTTTTAAGCTTTAGCCGCTAGAATTTAGGTCACGCTATAGATATGGATGTGTGGCCCCATCAGTTAATACCCAGAACCCGTTGTCCCGATGAGATTTAACCACCTGCCTCTCGGTTTCCTGTCACTAGTGATTCTGCTGGACTCCAAGGCACAGCAGACAGAACTGGAGTGGATCTCCTATCCTCCCAATGGGGTAAGTCTGCAGCATGTCTGCACCACAAGGATGTACACACCATATCTAGGCTTTCTCTGATGTCCCACATCTGTGATAGGAATATTTAGAGGAAACACACACACACGAGGATCAGTAGATATTTTCCTGCCCACTATAATGTCAGAATGAAAGGTAAAGAATGCTACTAAACTCTTTGACATTCAGAGCACAAAGGCCTTAAGCAGCCCCACTTCCAACCTGCTAGTCTGATTAAACGCAGGCTGTGAGAAACGTTTTAAATAAATAATGTGAGCAGAAGCAGATAAACTGAGCACAATCATTCTCTAAAGATGTGTTTGTGCGATAAAAAAATGCAACTACTGATCTCCCTTCATTCACCGCAGCTTATTGTATACAGTGAAGTCTGAAACGACTCTGTATTTCTTATACCTTTCGTCATAGCCATTACAGAGCAGCTGCCTCCAAGTTTGATTGCCAATCGTCTCAGTTTGATGGCGTTCACATCTATATGCTGATGTCCTCTAATTCGTCCACTAATGTACGTCTTCTTGTTTCAGTGGGAAGAGATCAGCGGCTTGGATGAGAACTACACGCCCATTCGCACATACCAGGTTTGCCAAGTCATGGAGCCCAATCAGAATAACTGGCTTCGGACTAACTGGATAGAGAAGGGCAATGCCCAGAGGATTTTTGTGGAACTGAAGTTCACCTTGAGGGATTGTAACAGCCTACCCGGCGTGGTGGGCACTTGCAAGGAGACGTTCAACTTGTACTACCAGGAGACGGATTCGGAAATGGGCCGGAGCTTGCGGGAGAACCAGTACGTGAAAATTGACACGATCGCGGCGGACGAGAGCTTCACCCAGGGCGACCTGGGCGAGAGGAAGATGAAGCTGAACACGGAAGTGCGCATAATCGGCCCCCTGTCGCGGCGGGGCTTCTACCTGGCGTTCCAGGACGTTGGGGCGTGCATCGCGCTGGTGTCCGTCAAAGTTTACTACAAGAAGTGTTGGTCTATCATCGAGAACCTGGCCACGTTCCCGGACACCGTGACGGGATCGGAGTTCTCCTCGCTGGTGGAGGTCGAGGGAGCGTGCGTGAGCGACGCCGAGGAGGAGGCCGACAACTCTCCCAAGATGCACTGCAGCGCTGAGGGGGAATGGCTCGTGCCCATTGGAAAATGTATATGCAAAGCTGGATTTCATCAGAAAGGCGATGCATGTGAACGTGAGTACCCTTTTTTTTTGTTTTGTTTGTCACGAAACACATTTTTATAAGCAATCTCACTTCTTCTTGAATTAACTTTTAGAAATCAGTCAAAGTCATTCTGGATGTCACATGACAACAAAAAAAAACACAATAAACTGTTATTTGATTATTAATAATTGACAATTTAGACATCACTGGCAGAATAGTCGTGTTGGCAAAGATGGATAAAATATTGAGGCCAAACAGTGTAATAATTGAAATCCGCGTTAATTGATTACGAGGCTCTTCGTAGCCGTGATTCTGTTGACACTGGGATTAAACAATAATGTGAGTTCAGCTCCCAATACTTCTGTCTTTCTTACTTGGCAACGAGCCAAGACAATCACTAGCCGAGAACACAGGTCTAGAGGAAGTCCAGCCAGTTTTTCAGTATCGCTCTACCACGGCCAAATGACCCCGACAGAGAGGGAAAACAAATAGCCGTCGTACTGTGGCATTTAGGCCTCAGGATATTTATGACGGAGCCCTAACAGGAAGGGCAAATCCAGCAAACGGCTTGTGGCTCATCTCTGCCGGTGTTGTGGTGCCGGATCGTGCCGCTACAATTAACAATAACTGTCACTCTGAATGCTCCGAGGATTATTTTCAGCGGGCACCTGACTTGAAAGATAAAAATCAGCGTGGATTAAAAGGGGGTGAGTTAGGTCACACAACTTAAGTGGCCGGCCTTGCCTTTTTTTTCTCCTTTTTTTTTTTTTTCAACCTCAATCTAAGCAGCTTATGAGGAGCAGCAGCCAGTAATAATTGAATGGAATGTGTCTAAGAACAAATTAGTGTCCCTGGCAAAGACAAGCTTTTATGCCACGCTGTCATCCATTAGGGACCCCACTGAGGGAGGTGTGTTAATGAAATGTATTAGGCCATGTAATTTAGAGCAACACAGCCCGGCCTCGAGTTGTCTCTAATGTTAGCAGGCTATCGCCGATTCAAGCCCACGGAGCTCCTGCTTTTATTGTTCTTGTCGTTTTAATATGCATAGATGGAAGATCCAGTTGTGCCCTTTGGTGGAAAGAAAGCCCACGATTCATTTCCACAGGGAGAGCGATGTGCAGCGCAGCATCCAATAGCTCTGGCTTGTCAAAGTAATTTTATACCTTTCCTCATCATTGTCTTGGTGCAAAAAGCCCCCTCAGAACAAGAGGACTGTTGCATCTGTATTAATGAATTGGCTCACGTGTCGACTAAAACAAAACACCCAGATATAGATGGCGGTACGACGAACACACCCTCAGGTTGTTTTAAAGTCTGTGTGTGGATCAGATTCCAGCCTTGACACTGCACCTTTATGAGCTTTATCTCCACCGAGGCATGAGAAGCCTTTTGTATTAAGGGGTAGTTAATCTAAATAAAATGAGAATCACGGTGCACCATCAGCACTCCTTCCAGCAGCTCCACTGACATTAAATTGTCCATTCAGTAGTTTTCCCCGAGCACAATCTAAAAGCTATTCAAAGTATTTCTATCAGCTGAACAGCAGAGCAATAAGTCCAAGTGGCTGTGACCGTTAAAAATGTGGAATCCTGGCGTTTGTATCTCGGACCAGCTTGTCTTTGGGTTGTGTAAAAAGCACATCTTTATAATGGCGCCTTCCGGGTGATGCCGCACCTTTTAGTATAAAGAGTTCAGTACGCTTCAAACAGAGTGGTCAGAACATGTGTATAGGCTAAAGTGTTTATACCTTGTTTTGAATTAAAAGGGAGGACGGGGAGGAAAAGCCCGCCGTCAGAGAGAGAGAGAGAGAGGGGAGATAACAGGGAGCACACTTTTGAACAGTCTCTCCTCAAAAGCATTCTGGGTGTTTCCCTGGTTTGTGCACATAAAAGGTGAATTAATTGTATGAGAAATATAAAAAGGGAGCTTGAGACACAAGTTCAAACTCTTCCTACTTTCACACCTCCACCAGCCGCCGCATGAAATGGATCTAATCGTCAGACTGTCAGTTTCGTAAAGTAACAAAAGTTATATAAACCCCCCCTGATTCTATCATTGGAGAGTGGGGGTTATAGATGCTGTTGGACTATGCGGCAGGAAATTTGGAGCAATCTGAGGTCTTTAGGGATCAGTGCTGTTGCCAGGATGTTTTTGGACTTCGACTAGCCACCAGAAAAAAAAGCACATTTTCATTGAACTGTTTTCTGTAGATTTGATCTCCCTACATTCTCTAAAGGAATTAAATTGTCAGACTCTCGGATCTCAAACATTGTAAATGTGTTGTGTGGGGCACAGAGGGTTTCAGATGCAGTTGATAGCTCTGTCACAATAATTACTATATCGACTTATTGTACAATATATATAGACACGACCTCAATCATTTTGGCTTTATCCTCCACAGCTCCGGTGTGGAACATTTTGGGTTTAAGCAGAATGAGAGAGGAGTGTTGTTGTTGTTGTCACTCATATCTAACTTAATATGTTGTTAGCAGGGCTGTCAGTTGATTCAAATATTTAATCGTGATTAATCACATGATTGTCCATAGTTAACAGAGATGAATCGCAAATTAATCACACATTTTTTATCTGTTCAAAATGTACCTTAAAGGGAGATTTGTCAAGTATTTAATACTCTTATCAACATGGGAGTGGGCAAATATGCTGCTTTATGCAAATGTATGTATATATTTAGTATTGGAAATCAATTGACAGCATAAAACAATGACAGATATTGTCCAGAAACCCTCACAAATACTGCATTTATCATAAAAAAAATGCTCAAATAGTCAAATCATAACATGGCAAACACGGTATGTCAGTGTGCTGACTTGACTATGACTTGCCCCAAAACTTCATACGATCATCATGAAGTGAGCATGTCTGTAAAGTGGAGACTTGTGGGTACCCATAGAACACATTTTCATTCACACATCTGGAGGTCAGAGGTCAAGGGACCTCTTTGAAGATGGGCATGCCAGTTTTTTCCTCGCCAAACTTTAGCATAAGTTTGGAGCGTTATTTAAACCTCCTTCCCGACAAGCTAGTATGACACGGTTGGTAGAATCTTCATTCTAGCTTTAAAACTGAACCTGCTACCACTTCAAAATTGATGAAACTGATGGAATAACTCTCCATAACCCTGTGCCAAATGTTTAATATGTTTTTAATTATCTTTTTTGTTAACAGTCCATTTTATTCATTGTTTTAGTTGGTGTGGTTTTATTTTATTTATGTTTTATTTATTTAGGATATTTTTTTCTCACATTCCAATTCCAATGTCTGAATATTCTTTAAATGTCCATTGCTCTTTGAAAGGGTGTACTTGCATGATTATGTGATTATTATCATCATATCAGTGGCATGACATGGTGTTAAATTACATAAAACGTTGTATATTGCAATTATTCCTGGGACAATATATGGTCCAACAGAAGTTATTCACCGTGACAGGCCTAGCCGTTGAAGGACATGACTGGCGCTTTGATGCCTTGAGACAGTGCAGTGTGTTATGATTACAACATGGCTGCCGTGTAAAATATTCCGCCGGAGGGCGGGTGCAGGTGGAGCGAAGTTGAGCTGTCAGTCATGTCATTCGAGGAAGCCCCCTTCTGTGGATGCAAAACGTGTTGTGATCCACTCATTCATCACCGTCAGCGAAGAGGGACCCCTTGTCTTTCACCCCTACGACACCCACCCCCGTCTCTCTTTAACTCTTTGTGTGGCGAATCTTTGGCAGTAAATGTCACTCTTCTTCTCCGCCTGCTGCGTTCACTGGTCTCAGTGTAATGGGTGTTGAAAAAGGCCAGTTGAAGTGTCCCCGCAGCCTGCGCGGCCTTCATTTTGCGAAGAAGTGCGTGTTGTGAAAATAGCACCCATTCATCCGCTGGTCTTGTTCAGCGCTGGCTACTGGTGGCAATGGAGCCACAGAGTCGTTTGGACAGAGAGAGGGCCCTTGTGGGGGGACACTGGCGTCTTTGTTTCGCTCAATCCCGGGAATGTATGTTGTCCGATTTTGACACATCACATCATTGTGGCACTAAGTAACCAGTGGCTGAGAAATGATTAACTGTTGACCCCCGACCAGACATAGGGAGAGGCCTCTATCTGCTGGAAAAAAACAGATAAAACAGGCTCTCTATCTTTCTGCTATCGGTGCATGCTAACAAGAGAATTAATGAGAGGATACAGCATCCTGTAGACGCTGGCACCATCCATCTCAACTGTCAGAGAGTTGGACAGAAGTTAGTTGGAGACTGATTGATGATTGAGCCCCTGAGGGAGGGGGGGCTGAGCAGTCGGGGTTCTGACCACGACAGCTAACGTGTATGGAAGCCACCAGGCGGCAAGGCCCAGCTCCAGGCAAGAAAAAAAAAAGCCGCATTTAGCATTTCAAATGAAGCCAGGAAGCCAAGAGACAGGAGGTCCTCATACATCTTGATGCTCCCCTGATTGATAAGGTGTGAATTTAATACACCAAATGGCTGTCTTTTACAACTGCTCCAGAGCTTAATTATGCAAATGACAGGTGTGTGCCGAATCCACAAGAGACCCAAATGGACCTAAATCACTCAAGATTGAAATAAATTGGTGATGGATGGGAGCTCATCCTGTCACTGCCTGTGTCTGCTTCCTGTGAATAGTAGCATTCTGCCACAGCCCAGGGCTTTTCCTCCGTGTTGTTTTGGCCTGGCGGGTAGCAGTCAGACACACAGATGTGCTGTTCTCCGCTCAGGGTGTTACCACCAATACGGTCGGCACGCAGCGTCCCAAGACCGATCACTTAGGGGGGGGACTTTGAGGTTTGGAGGATTGTTCAGATGAATCAGTCATGTGTTAGTAAAATGCTGACATTCTCTGGTGGATTTGCTGCTTTTCTTTGTTTTATAGCATCGTGAATGGAACATGTTTGCTTGTTTAGGACTGTTGGTCAGACATAACAAGACATCTGAACCTTTGGTTCTGGTGATGGGTATTTTTTTTTTATCATTTTCTGACATTTCACAGACTAAACAATTAGAAAAATAACAACCTTTTTTAACATTATTTGAATTATTGATTCATATTTAAACTGCTGTCTTAATTGTTTGGTTTTTGGTTTTGTCCAACCAAGAAAAACAGAAAATATTTCCATTTGTAAAGTTGGTTTGGGATTTTTGCCATTTTTTTGCTTAGAAAATATCATAGATTATTAAAATAATTGTTTTCGGCTCTAAATACCATCATTATCATGGGTTCTTTTGGCCAAGATAATCGCATAGTGAAAATCTGACATGGTGACAGCCCTATCTATTACCCATTTCAAGAGTTTCTGTATTCACTTTCTTGCTGCACCCACTGCTGTCCTAGTAGTTGTCTTTACCCTCGCACTAATTTCCTACATGGTCCCAGAAATAGGTTCTTCTGTGCTCTATATGCTGTACGTAGTGGACAAAACAAAGAGAAAGTGATTTCATAGCAAGTTTCTGCAGCAGAGAGAACAATGGTTGTTCAAATTACAAAAAAAAAAGGGCAATGAAAAGAGTGTTAGGTTTTAGCTGAAGTTGCTCTACTGAAAACAGAACGTAGACTTGTCTTCATCACCAGAAGATATTACTGTAGCCCTGTACTCTTCTGGTGCTCTGATCTAATTCCTTCTCATTAGTACAAACTAAACCACAGTTACTTCCTCAGAGGATGAAGAGAAGGCAGAATGTTTGAAATTTGGCAAGCTGTAATAAAAAAAAAAAAAAAGTATTTATTTTACTTCCACATCCAGTGCCGCCTTCTTAAATATACACTTCCAAAAGAGAAGTAACAGCAAGGAGAAGTTGTTTCCCGGGATACACTTGGTTGAGCTGGTGCCAGCAGTGCTTTCTGTGGGATCCGGCTTCCCTGTCAACATGTCAAATTAAATACAAATGGCTCATTTTATATGCGGAATAAAAAAAGCTTTCACCGGGAGGCTCATTCACAAAGTCGTTTTGGCTTGGTAAATATTTGTCTCAAAGTTACATTCATATGAAATGCACCAAGTCGCATGCTGAAACAAAGACAAGAAAACAAAAGGCATGTCATGACTTATTATTTGCTCCAGCTGGTTTCCTGGTTTATAGATATCACAATGAGGTAAAGATGGATCTAAAACACACCAGAACTGAGCATTGCAGACGGACACGAGGCTGCCGGTGTCTGCTCGCTGGTAATGGGTTTGTCTCTCACCTCTGCTGATAAGCTACAGCTACTGACTCATGCATACATGAATATCAAGCAGCTGATGGAGAAGCTCAGTCCACTCAACTTCTGTAAACACTAGAAAACACTATTAGGAGCATCACAAACAAATCTCATGGGAATATTTTCTAAATACTAGTAAGTTTTTGCTTCGTTACTCTTAACGTGTGTTTTTTGTGCTCAGTTTTCACGTCCTTTATTTACAGGCATAATAATGCAAGTACACCCTTTCACAGTGCAATGCACTTTTAATTTGTAAGAATATTCAGACATTGGAATTGGAATGTGAAATAAAATAAATAAAATATACTAAATAAAGTTGATAATATAGAAATGATCGAGGTCATGTCCGTAAATCCTACGATAAGTTGATAACGTAAAAATTATGGAGGTTATGTCCATATATCATGCGATGAGTTGATAACGTAAAAATGTACGAGGTCATGTCCCAATATCGTACAATAATTTCGATAACGCAAAAGTGATCGAGGTCATGTCCGTATATCGTACGATAAGTCGATAACGTAAAAGTGATCGAGGTCATGTCCATATATCGTACGATAAGTCGATAACGTAAAAATGATCGAGGTCATGTCCATATATCGTACGATAAGTCGATAACGTAGAAATGATCGAGGTCATGTCCGTATATCCTACGATAAGTCGATAACGTAAAAGTGATCGAGGTCATGTCCATATATCGTACGATAAGTCGCTAACGCAAAAATTATCGAGGTCCTGTCCATATATCGTACGATAAGTCGATAACGTAAAAATGGCAGAGGTCATGTTCATATATCGCATCGTGCTACATGCTACTATGCTACTAGCTACTATGTATCCATATATTGTTATTTTCTGACTAACTTAGTCTACTCAGAAACAACACCAGTTGGGATGTCAGTGCATGTTCTACATGTTACATGTACATGTTCTTTTCTACCTATTTGGTAGAAAAGGTTTTCAAAACACAGTGAACATCTTTCTTACAGGACTTTCTAAGGCTTAGTCCTGTCAAAAGGTTGATACACCGATAATAATCAACTGGATTACTTTTGATAACGAAGAAAACGTCTACATTTGATGATTTTCGGGAGCACATTTACTTTAGTAGTTTGTGCTGATTCCAGGAGTGTGTTCATAGTGTGTGTGTGTGTGTGTGGTTTGACGTAGTAATTTCTCTGAAAATAAAAGGTGTGATTTTAGACACAAATTGCGCCAACCGCTTATTTAATGCTCCTTCAAGTTGGCATGAAAGAAAATGGGAGTGATGACTAATCAGTATCCAGGTCTTGGAATCTGACCTGCCAGTCCAAATTTGAGGCCCAACGCTGCATCGCATGAATAGACAGAATCCGAGCAAACAGTCCTCATTCTCACACAAACAAAGACGTATGGTCAGCTATACCGGTAAAGAGACATTGTTAAGCCCCCCAAACAGGGAGACCCCTGTGACTTTGCGTCAGATAGCGTTATTTCCAAGGTGACACAGGGGTCCGCATGTGGCCATGCATGAGGTCAGTGAATATTAACTTCATTTACACATGGCTGCAGACCAGCGCAGCGCCACAATGGAGGCCTGCCTGTTGTGTTTAGTAACATGAGCGCCGCGGCTGACAGGACACTGTCAAGACGGAAGATGGATGATCGCAGCAGTTGACCCCTGATCGCCAGAAGAGTCACCTCTCTGGCCCCCTCTCCCTGCATGACAAAAGAGCCCTCCCCGCGGTGCGGCGGCCCCTCATCTCCACTCGCACTAACAGGTTCAGACATCTCCATCGATCCTCGCTTCCATACCTCTTGCAATTCTAAGCTTTTGCCCTTTTTAGCTATCCAAACTGTGGCACAGATGTCTTTTTTTGTAATTGCTTGCCTGCCGACTGCTCGAGAGGGATGTGATCAGACAGGCGAACTCCATGTCAGAAGACAATGTCTTTGGTGTTCTGTGCTGTGTCCCTGTGGCATGAGGGGGAAAGTGATATGTGACTGGGCCCGGGGTCCGGCCACCTTAAGAGGCAGCGGGGAGGGCCCTGTTGTCAGTGGAGCTGCTCCTCTGGGAGGCTTCAGACCGCTGGCTCTGTACTTCAATCTTCCTTTAAGAGGAGAATCAATAACTTATTACATAACTTCACTTTTTTTTTTTTTTTCTTTCCACCTACATCTAGAGCAGAGGAAGCAGAACTTCAAATGTGCTGAGGAGGGCTCTGTTGCAGGAAATTCTGCTGTTTCTTCCAGAGACTTTTGTGTTAAAATGACTTAGCATAACCACAGTGGGATAATAGACAACTTTAGGGCTCATATAAGTATTATTCTAATAATGTAATCACCTGCCAGAGACTATTTAATTAAGTATTTGATCTATAAAATGTCAGAAAATAGCAACAAAGTTTTTTATTTGTTTATATTTATTAATTTATTTGACAGGGACAATACATGTAGGCATTGTTACACTTAATTAAAGTGCAACTGATGCATTGTATATAGGACTTCTAGCCGTAGCTAATTTACAGACCTCATCCCTTGTTAGGCTTTTAAGACAAAATAAAAAAAACATAATACAACATCATACATAAAATCACATATTACAACATCGATTTACATATTTATGTTCCCAATCAATAATCAGTGATCACAGGTTTGGTTTAGTTTCAGCCAGTGTTTCACAGGTCAGGTTATATATTTTTTAATTTCTGTTGGTAGGCGTTCCAAAAATGAATTCCTTTTACCGAAAAAAGATGACAGACCGAAGGTTGTTTTGCGCTGTGCCACTCTGCAGTTACCATTTGTTGATCCCCTAGTGGCTATTATCTATTAGTATTCATTTTTTTGTGACCTATGGACAAAGTACCGCTGGAGCGAGACTGTTTACACATTTAAAAATAAATTTGATAAAACTAACTTGTTCCCAGAGCATAATGGAAATGACTCATTCTCTGTCTACCTATCTAGAATATCTGCATAGCGTGATAATACATATGAGGGGTAAATTAAATTGAAGTTTTGGATGACTCTTTAAGAGCAGTCCAGATCTGCATAAACACTCGTGGACATCTGAGGCCAGGCCGATGTCTTTGTGTGTCGGGGGAGGCTGCGGGGACCTGGCCACAGCAGTGACGAGCGCCTAGTTTGACATTGTTCCATTCCTTTCTGTCTGTCACAGCTCTGGGACTAGAGCAGGGATGGGCGGGGGCTGGGTCAGTAGGGTTGGTAGGCATTGGCACAATTCAGAGATAATGCTCAGTTGCTGACTGGGGACATTTTCAGTGGCGATTTTGCTTGGGCTGCAGGGGGCTTTGGATCGGTCAGACCTTTGGTCCCTGTGCTTTCATCCCCTGAATGCAGAGTCCTCCCCTCGTCGGCGGTGTCTTTTAGCACAGCTCCCTTTTAGACCACCTCATCCATTAAAGGTAGCCGCCTGGCTGGCCTTAAGGGCCCACTCTCCTGTTTCCATGCGAGTTAAATGAACTAAACAAAAGACGATTAGGAAGGGACATTTTCCATGTCACTGAGAATCTATTTCAAAAAAGCTCAGTCCGCATGCTATAGCTGAAGGAAGCCCAGCCCTCCGAAGGACGGACTGCGCGCAGACTCGAGACACGGCTCGGCTCAGGCGGGAGCGAGAGGCTGTAAATTCACTGATGTAATGGTTTTAATCTTAAAATGCCCTTCATTTTTCCACCTCCACATATCCGTGCGGTAAATCAACCCGAGAGCTGAAAGAGAAAACAGGTGTTCAAGTTTGTTATTTACAATTTGAATTGCTGTCAGCAGAGATTGTAATGCAGCCGAAGCAGTTGTCTTTTTGTGAGATCATATTACTTCCTCCTTCATATTTCACTCAGATTTGTAGATGTCTTTGTTTGATGGTCTTAGATGTATCCTCAGAAGGAAAAGCATAAATAAGAGTGACATTATTCTGTCAACAAATCACATGAAAAGACCAAAAACAACACCTGTCTCTCAATACTTTCTGACTTTGTTACATCTGTGAATCTCACCATAGTGGGGTGAAAAAAACAGAAAAAAACCCTCAGAAATATATAGTTTAATTTCTTTTAAAATAGTCTCCTTAACAGCTGGTCACTGTAGTTTTTAGCAAAGTTACTCAAACAGGAGAAAATAGTGTATTTGTTGGGGACTATTTTCAGCTGTAGTGAGTATTTACAACAGCAGGATGGTGTATGGGTGTATCGACTTAGAATAAAAGACTGTGGTCTAAGGTTTGGTCTTTAAGGGGATATGTTAACAATAAGAAAACTATAGATTATCACCAGCCTTATTGGGTCTTTATTGGGTCTGTTCACCCAAATTACAAAACAATTAAATAAAATAAAATTTGGAGGTGTCTAGCGACGCAGATTTTTTAAAGTTTTGAAATATTCGTTTCTTAGATTTCTGCCTCAAGACCAGTAAAATGGAGGTAAATGAATATCACTGTAGTGTTCAAAGCATTGACAAATTATATTTAAATAACATCTGTAGTAATATCTCTTTTCAGAAACACTGCCCTTGTTATTCTGGATAACAAAATGTTATAAAGCACTTTTACAGGGATCTCGTGGAGGCAGAAATCACAGTCAAAGACCTCAAATACCACTAAGGTATATAAATCAGGGCTGTCAATTGATTCAAATATTCAATAGCGATTAATCACGCATTTTATCTGTTCAAAATGTACCTTAAAGGGAGATGTGTCAAGTATTTAATACTCTTATCAACATGGGAGTGGATAAATATGCTTGTTTTATGCAAATGTATGTATATATTTATTATTGGAAATCAATTAACAACACAAAACAAAAGTCCAGAAACCCTCTCAGGTACTGCATTTAGCATAAAAAATGCACAAACACAAACATGTCAACAGCAGCTGTCAGTGTGTCAGTGATCTGACTTGACTATGACTTGCCCCAAACTGCATGTGATTATCATAAAGTGGGCATGTCTGTAAAGGGGAGACTCGTGGGTACCCATAGAACCCATTTACATTCACATATCTTGAGGTCAGAGGTCAAGGGACCCCTTTGAAAATGGGCATAGCAGTTTTTCCTCACCAAAATTAAGCGTACATTTGGAGCATTATTTAGCCTCCTTCACGTATGAAGAGTACCTAGTATGACATGGTTGGTACCAATGGATTCCTTAGGTTTTCTAGTTTCATATGATACCAGTATCTTCACTCTAGTTTTAAAACTGAGCCCGCTACAACCTAAAAACCACAAGTAACGTTAATGCTTTAAAGAAATTAGTGGCGTTAAAACAACTTTGCATTACTGCGCTATTATCGCGTTAACTCTGACAGCCCTAATATAAATTAATATTAATATAGATTAGCGTAAGTGACGGTGTTCTTGACTTGGACCTGATTACGTGTTCATTAGTTTAGCTGTTTAATTCCAAACTGTCCCACTTTCAGGTTAAACTTCATGTATCATTCCTGAGCAACATAACAGGAGCATTAGCTTCAAATCGGAGTATAACTTAATCAGTGTCTGGCTTTGATCTTTGCTGTGAACAACCGAGCAGCCACTTCCTTCAGTGCTCCTTGCTCAGAGGGCAAAGCTGCATGCCCTCCAACGCAGTGTAAGGGAATGCTAATCTTCTCTTTGTTTCTCATGGAAAGCTACTTATCTCCCGCTAAGCACAGGTACCTCGGATGAATGGGTCGGTTGTCTGTATGTGTGGAGTGTAGCAGCAGCCAGACAGAGCCATTCCAAGTATGCGTGGGGTGAAGGGAGGATCCAGCACTATTTGACATCAGATTCTTTAACCGTTTATATGTTCGTCCTTTTAATCGGACTTCTTTTTTGGCCTTATTTGAACCCAGGATGTCCTAGGTTCCTTTATTTTTTCCAAAGCCAACCAACGGGACGCGTTGGTGTTTGAAATGAACTTTTTTGTTTGACATTGAAACTCTATCTCCGTCCCGTGTAGAGCTTTTCAGCGCAGCCTCAGTTCTTTTCCTTTTCTTTGTGCGATCTGCCACTGTTTCCCGGAGCTGTATAGGCGCCTCGCCCCTCATAGGTGGGAGATTAACATGTCTGCGGGCAAAAAAAAACCAGCTGCTGAGCATCTCTTTCTTTATTGAAAAAAGGAAAAGAATTCGACAAACACCTGCTGCTTCCTTTGTTGCTCCGGCGATCAGACGAAAAAACAATGTTGAAAATGAAACAAGAATTTCTTCATCGTAATATTAGAATACGTTGGATACCGTTTAGATGATGCAGAGCTGTAAACAAAATGCCAGCAAGCACTGCAGTGAGCTTAATAAATAACTCATGCCTTCCTTCCGGGTGCACTTGATTTCTCCGAAACCTTTGCAGCTACAAAAGTCCACACATCACCCGCGAGACGAGATCAATTGAGCTGTCCTTTGGCTTTTCAAGTAGAAGAAATACACTCTGCTGGGATTTTTCCCAGGTCTGCCTGCCTGTGTTGCTCTGAAATTACTCACAAGATGTACTGCCTCTTACATTGTGGGGGAAAACACCACGGGCTTTAGTCCATAAAAGAGATGCAGCCATAGTTCAGCATGCATAAAATGCCAGTAAACAGAGCCTGATGAATGTCCACACCCAGGCCTACTATTTATTGAGGCAAAGAACATAAGTCACATCTAATCAGAGCAACACACATAGGCCTCAGGCTACATTAATGCATAAGAAATAAGCTCTGCGCGAGCTATTGACATCCTTCTCTATAGTCGTAACGCACGGTCATGGTCCTAATCGTATGCCCTGAAAGTAAAACCGAGAAACATGAAGCAGGAGTTGGGTTTTTAAATAGCATTTCATGGTTGTCTGAACATCCAGCTAGACACAGGGCATTTTGAAATAGCTGACAGAGAATGTTTATGACAGTATAAACAATGGATTGCAGTGTAATAGAAGCGATCAGACACGTTTTAGTGAGAAAATGCCTTTGGTTTTTCACAGGTAGCACAAAACCAAACCCTGCCTTTGAATTCCTCATCAGATTATTCAGTCACTTTTAACCAGATTTAGACTTTTAGATTTCATTTAGGCAAATGTCTTGTCTGACTGCTTGTGTTTAGACAACATTTAACATTTGAGCATGGGCAGATCACCCTGCCAAGGAGCAAAAACATGAGCTCTATGGCTCCTGTTAACTAGAGTTGTTCTGATACTGATACAGCCCAGAAGGCTGAATCGGGTATCTGCGAGAACGTGAGTCTATGCACGGATCAGATATCACGTTATCATATCATTTATCAGCTCATTTACGCTACACAGGAACAACAACAACAACAACAACATGTGGCACTTGCTACCAGATCCGTACAGCCTGCCCGATCGGTGCTGAGCATGTGCAACTCTCAACAGAGATGAGAAAGAAGAGAGATGGCTCACTTGTTAAATGACGTGTTTTTAACGCATTGACGTTTGATCGGTATTCAGTATTGACCCGATACGCAAGTTCAGGTATCAGTATTGGTATCGGGAAGGAAGAAAAGGTATCGAAACATCTCTAAGTCTGGTATTCTTATGGTAGAAAATACGGATGTCCATTCCAAGCAAAATTACTGTTTGAAAATCACTGGGAATTAGTCGATTATTATTAGAATAATCGCCGCATTATTCCCACTCACTCCCTCGCCGAAATTGAGCCAATCGCAACGCACAACCGCAGCTCCAGTTACACTGCGCATGTGTAATACCCATGTCCGCTCCGTGTCCCAGCCTCCTTCCATAGGCCTTGACGTTTTACCGGTAGTAACGTTACTACCAGGCAGCGCCTGCGACAGTTAATACGAGGGAAATATATATTTTTTAAGATGAGGACGAATACTCTCATAAACTAATCGATTTTTTTTAATAATTTAACGTCTATTCGAAAAATCTAAATTCATGACCCATCCCTAGTAGAAAACCTTGCCACGGGTTTAATGTGTGAAAGCTTGATTAAACACATACATTTGGGGATATACAACATACAGTATACTCATAACACTCATAAAATGAAGGTCTTGAAACTGGACTTTGACACAGGACCCATTTTAAAGTCAGGGCCCCCTAGAAGGAAGACCCCCTTTATGAGCTCCTGTCACTATTGTGCTTTAGTGGTGCACATTCCCAAATTAGCACAAAACTAGTTGACACGCAGTAAATCTGGAGTTCTGGGGACAGTTGTCTGCTCTGCATAGTATCTGAGTAGGGATGCACCGATCCGACTTTTTCAGTCCCGATAGCAAAACCTGGGCTCCGGGAGTTGGTCGATACTGATACCCACCAGTGTTTAAATAATTAGCTGTAAGCCTCACAGTATGGAAGAGACTGGGATCATTCTTTTATGTGTAAGGCAACATCAGGCTGGACTTAAACTTTGCTTTCCTAACTTTGTAAAGCAAAATATAGATATACATTTCGTAAATTGTTATTTATTATTAAATAATAGATTGTACACCAGCAACTTGGCAAAAAAATCTTCAAAATTAACAGGAATTATAATTCAGGTGTAAACTGTTTTAATTCAGCAACAAATTGTTCAAAACTTAAACAGGAATTAAAATTCCAGTACAAAATATATATAGTATATAAATTGAATTAGAATATAATAGAATTGAATTCAATAGATCGGCCCCATATTCACCGATACCCGATCCAGCTTTTTGAGTCAATATCGGTCCAATATCCGAACCAGAATCGGTACATCCATACCGATCTGAGAAGTTTGGCTTCTTTTGTTTAATGAAAAAAAAAAATTAGAAAATATTGTGAAGTAAAGGCTCACCAACCTGCTTTCTGTCCACATCCCATCAGCAAGTGGAAATTGCTCATCTAGAAAAACATGTTTGCGCAACAAGGTGAGGTAGTAGCATTTTGGTATCAGTGCTAAAACTATCTCTGTAATCAGCACCAGAATGTAGAACAATATAGATACTAGAACATTCTAAAGTTCAGAGGTATATGTAGAGGCCCGCTCAGCATTGGATGTCAGAATGATGCAGACAAAGGAAAAGACTCTGGGAGGAAACATACTCTTATAAACCACAAGCGACAGGCTCCCCATCGCACCAGGCCTGTGTTTAGAGCTGATATTTATAAAGACATTTCCCTATCGGAGCGGCGGCGGCGGCGGCCATGGTGAGCGCTTTACCGAAAGCAATGTTTTTTTTTTTAAATAAGAAAATAAACTGTTTCCTTTATCACGCTTGACCCGTTCCACCTGGCATTCATCAGCGGCGGGGCCTGCATGTTGGTCCTGTCGGCTGCTCTCCTCCCTCTGCCTCTTTTATCACTCTAATGGGGTGCTATCTCCAGGCTGCTCTCTCCGGGTCTCCGCGGCCCCGCTCGGCTCCCTTCCGCGCGCATTCTTTCCACATCCATCCTGACACACGGGCGGATTTAACACATAATCAGGCCGGACGGGAGGGCAGCTGGAGAAGGGGGGAGGCACGGCCCTGACAGGACTCATCATGCTAGGACCGTGGAGACAGAAAGGCCCACACTAGTCATTCTCACCCTGGCTCTCTCTCTGGCAGTCTGCAAAAATCAGAGGGAATCTCCCACATTCCCAAACTGCAGCTCACTTTGAGCTCCGTCCGCGGCAATATTGAGACCGATGGGGGGAAACTCAATATCCCAGCTGCCCTGTTTGGACCAGCTAGAGTTCTCCATGCTCAGTAGTAATAAGGGTTGTAACCTTGATTGGATTTGTGGGTTGTAAGCAAACAAGGAAGCTCAGTTTCTCCAAGACAGGATGCCGGCACCAATACAGTACTTGTATTGATACTTTGTTTTCCACATCCACATAGCCACAAGGGTCCGAAAGTGTGGATTTGTCATCCGGCCACAAGGTCCGCTTCATCTGCGTACATCCGCATACAACCCAACGTATACGACCACATGGATCATACGCGCCAACCGCACCCCTACGAACACATCCGCCTATACAGACAACCAACATAGTATAAACCGAAGCAGACCAAGAATGCTCGGTCAGAATCTGACTACAATTGTGACGCAGCTGTCTTGATCCGGTTCGGTCAGATTCAACACTTTACAGGTTTTGACTAGTGCTGTTAAAGTCAATGCGATGATAAATTTGTTTTAACACCACTCATTTCTTTAACACATTAACACAACCTGTGATTTTTAGGTTGTAGCGGGATCAGTTTTAAAGCTAGAGTGAAGATACTGGCATCATAGAAAACAACAAAACCTAATAAATACATCGGTTCCAACCATGTCATACTAGCTTGTAGGCAAAGAGGCTAAATAACGCTCCAAACTTACGCTACATTTCAGCGAGGAAAAACTGTCACAACCATTTTCAAAGGTGTTCCTTGACCTCTGACCTCCAGATATGTGAATGTAAATGGGTTCTATGGGTACCCACGAGTCTCCCCTTTACAGACATGCCCACTTTATGATAATCACATGCAGTTTGGGGCAAGTTATAGTCAAGTCAGCACACTGACACACTGACTGTTGTTGTCTGTTGGGCTGCAGTTTGCCATGTTAAGATTTGAGCATGTTTTTTATGCTAAATGCAGATCCTATGAGGGTTTTGTGTTGTTAATTAATTTCCAATAACAAATATATACATACATTTCAATAAAGCAGCATATTTGCCCGCTTCCATGTTGATAAGAGTATTAAATACTTGACAAATCTCCCTTTAAGGTGCATTTTGAACAGATAAAAGAAATGTGCGATCCATTTGAGATTAATTGAGATTAACTATAGAAAATCATACAATTGATCGCGATTAAATATGTTAATAGATTGACAGCCCTAGTTTTGACTGTTGATGTCAAAGTCGTATTTCACATTATACTTCACTAACCAGCCCCAGCAAATACATAGAAAGTTAGGAAACTACACAGAAAACTAAAAGGGCAAATTTGGAATCCGATTTGTCAGCAAAGGCACAAGATTAACTGAGGAAAAAAAATCACCCAGTGCCATGGCGTCACCCCCCCAGACAAGGGAAATAATTATTTTCTATTTTGGCCAGGAAGGGATATGTCAGGCTGCTCCCCCCTCAACCCCCTCCCCTCTCTGTCCCTCACCCAGAGTGTCATGACACCGCCAAAGCGTGAGAGAAATTGGATGTAATTCAAGAATGTTAAGAAGCTCAGCTCGGAGGGAAAGGAAATAAACCGATCTTAGAAAAATACAGAAATCCGTGTTTTTTGCATGTATGTGTGTCTGCATAAGATAAGGAGACTTTGTTTTATTCTCCGGGCCAATGTGTGCTGTGATTGAGACGCTATAGTCACAGGAGCGTTTGATTATCTCTATCCCACTACTCCGAGGACCTCTCCTTTCTCCGGCTCCTCTTCCTCTCTCTGTATAAAACTGCTGACTGCAGCTTGTCCCCCCACACATCACTGAATGAGAGTGCTTGACCACTGGAAGGGAAATTACAGATGCTGGCTCCGTAGCCTGCCGAGGAGCTGGCTGGAATGTAAGACTTGTATTTTTTTTTTTTTTCCCTCTCTGCTTAACCTCAACCCGCCTCTCTAAGGACTGACTAATTTCTCAGTGTCGTAAATAAGCCGACTGTTGTGTCTGCCGCTGAGCTTTTTTAACAGGCCCGTGTCAACGAGCACCAACCATTAGTCTGCCTTTATCTGTGCCGGAAAAGGGCCAAGCTTACGTAAATGGGCCCTCTTTTCAAGAAGTCACTCCACTTACAAATGTAATTACACGTTGGACTGTAAGTCAGTGAAAGTAGCAAAGAGTCTGGGGTTTCGTACAATGTTTTAACATGTTTGTGTGTCAGTGTTTGCCAGTTAAGGTGTCAGTCATTTTGTCAGTTTACTGGAGGAACAGACCTGGTGTAATTGCTTCGTAGATATTTCCCCTCAGAAGGAAAGCGTTGCTAAGGGGACAGTCGACAAAGAACCTCTCACTCACTATCATCCCATCTTAGTATCTCAGACTAAGGGGTGTCTTTTCAGCATCTGGTGCCAGGAACGGAAAGTCGCCAGCAGCGAGTCAGTGTGCACTGTGCTGCTGCTGCTGCTGCTGCTGCCGGGACAGGAATGCTGGGCTGGGACGGCTGTGTTTGTACTTGTCACTCAATGCACTGCCAGTGGTGGGGATAGAGCTGCAGAAGCACTTAGTTGCCTGTGTCATACAGCCATTCGATTTTTTGAGGCCTCATTTGCCGCCTTGTTGCTTCTGTAAACATTTCCGGGTGCCAAACTCAGTCGGACGCACTGATAAACACATGGGCTTTTGCTGGGAAAAAAAGCATGGAAAATGAACTGTGTTCTGCTGCGTGAGCTCGAGTTAAAGGGCAAGTCCAGTTTATTAAAACAGGCTCTTATTTTCGTAGTTGTGGCCGTCGTTTCTACCAGTAACACCGAACTCACCAAAGTAATTTCTGAGATTTGGGAAGATGAAAGTGAAGAGGGCCATGTAGGGAGGTCAGGGTGGATGGATTGGAAAAAACACTTTCACCCAGGAGTCCGCTGTTAATGTCCAGTGTGAAACCACGAGTCAACGTTGATTTATTTGTCACATAACTTCCGTACTTAAGTTACAGCAATTCCGGAGTTATTTTAACCCAAACCACGATATTTTCCTGAACCTAATTAAGTAGTTTTGTTGCCTAAACCTAACCAAGTAGTTTTGTTGCTCAAGCCTAACCAAATCAATCTTTTCCTAAACCTAACCAAGTAGTTTTGTTGCCTAAGCCTAACCAAGCTGATCTTTTTCTAAACCAAACTAAGTAGTTTTGTTGCCTAAACCTAACCAGGTTGATCTATTCCTAAACCTAACTAAGTAGTTTTGTTGCCTAAGCCTAACTAAGTCGATCTATTTCCAAACCTGACTTGTTTCTATTTCACAAACTTTTGTGAAACCGTGTTGGACAGTTTCATTAGCACGGGGGCTGATACTAACCATTTTCAACAGATCAGGTACACATAGTCACATTAAATAGTTTTCTGTTGAGCTACTGTTGATACCAGGCCACTTCCTGCATGTGCTTTGCAAGAAATGCATTTTGATTAAACAGATCGGATCAAGTGAAAGGTAAAGAAAAAGGTTTTATTTCTCTGTAGGGTCATTTCCATAATGTTGTCAGATACATACACATATACATATATATAAATTATACATAATAACAATCTGATCCTGTCAGTGGCAAAAACAAGCAATTTTAATGGATGTACATTGATGGTGAGGTGTTGCCCCGAGCAATCGCATTACAGCTTGTTTAGCACTCTCCCTCAATACTGGACCAGTATTGTCCCCATTAGTCACTTAGACACACACACACACACACACGGGAAAATAGGGTCCAGGTTGAGAAATAGAGAAGTTACTCTTTAATTTAAAAACTGCAAATATTTACTCCATAAAGTTTTTTTGTTCCTAGTACTAGATTTAGACATTTTCTGCACATTCTCTCAGGAGCTTTGTTTTGAAACGTTGAATGGACAAAATTGCTTTTGTTCCATGTTCAACAAAGCCTGATAAAGGAGAGCGGCTCGGTAAACAAGGAACTACATAATGTCTTTTTAACAAAAGCCTTTACCAGCTGGAGTTAAAAAAAAAAAAAAAAAACACACTGTGGAGAGCTGTGCTGTTTAGCAGGTGATGAATGATCTTCATTATACAGACATGTTTACAGCTTTTTGGAGAAAATGAGCACTGCTATTGGATCAGTCCACGGTATCGGACAGAGTTTGGTATTGTATTTGTTATTAAGGGAGAAAAAGCATAACGCTAACCAACAGAGATATTGCGAAAGCTATAAAGATAAGTGCTAGTAAATTGGAGTTATCCAGCAAAGTTGACTTTCGTAAGCCGCTCCCCACCCCCCGGCCTTGTGCACGTCTTGATCTGGGCTGTGGAGTGGTTGTCTCGGTGGAGTGGTTGTCTCGGTGGGAGATAGCCTCGGTCCCTGCCGGGTTTCCTCCCTCCGCACACCGGCCACCCAGCAGATGAGCTCTCAGAAACCCAAAGGCAAACAGACCCGCTGTCTTATCAGAATGTTTAAACAGCCCGGCATGGTGGGAGAAAGCACCCGTCTTAAACGGGATCTAGTCATTCTTTAACGTGCTGGAGAAAAGCCCTTCACTGTCAATATCAACATCCATGGGGGAGCGTTTACACTGCGTATCAGATACATGCTTTCCTTTGCTGTTTGTCAACTGCTATCGCTCATCAGAAGTGAAACATGCGATAAAAAAAGCAGCTCAATATGATGAGTAAGCACTTGTAGACCGTCTGTATATGTGTTTTCGCCCGGTCAGCATTCAAGACCCGCCGCTCGCAGCCTCCTTGTGGCTCTGTTTTCAATTACCGGCTCGGAAAGGTAAAGAAAGATTAGAGATAAAATCATGTCTTTTTTTCCCCTCTTGGAAAAAAAAAAAGGTCTTGTTTCACGAAGCTGTGGCAGTGCGATAAATGGAGAATGACAGGGCTTTCATGTAGCTGAAATGGGGATACCCTGAGCCCCGGCCTCGTCTTCATGCCGCTCTGGAAGTGGTAAAACAAGAAAACTCAGATCCCTCTATCCTTCTCATTCCGGACCTGTCACGGGAGGTGGTGGCCAATATATTTCCCTGGAAAAAAAAAAGGAAATAGCAGAACCCAGATCTGTAATGGAGGGGAGACCCAGTATGACAACCATTGCTCATTTCCCCCATGGCTCATGAAAAATGCATTCTATGTATAATTTGATAGTTTGTATGCAGAGCTATTCACAGAAGTATAGATTTCTTGCAGATTGTTTAAGAAATCATGTGGCCTGGATTGCAGCTTTTCGCCAGGCTTAGCTCTGGTTCGCACACACACAGCCGGTCACTGTGGATTAGTAGACTCCGAGGCTAAAATAGCCAGACCCCAGAATAGACGCTTTACTTCTTACAAATGCATGTGAGTCGCTACAGTATGAATCAGTCTTGTGTTGCCTTTTACTTTCCGTCTTTACTTGCTGTCACAGGATTCATTTGTAACTTTAGAAAAAATGATGCGTGGGTGAATGATTTGGTGTAAAGGCCTTTACGCACCGGGGGCGTGATGAATAAATGACACAAAAAATGCGAAATGATCGCCTGTGGAAATTATACGTCTAGGGCTTTTATTGTGAAAGGGAAGAACGAAAGGAGTGGATATGGTCTCCGCCATCTTTGTCAAGGTTGAAAGGAGTAATAAAGTTTGCCGTCCTGGTTCGGACTACGAAGCCTCCATGTTGTTGTTTCATAAATATAGGCACAACTCAACCTGTTCCGCACAACGTGATTGGTTGATGCCTTTACTGGTGCTGCGAAAGCTCAGAAAAGTCAACCTAATTCGGAAATAAAGTACATCACTCTTTCACAGTGTAATATTTGCGTTCTGTGTTAAAGTATTCATAACAAAAACAACAGTTTGAAAAAATATATTGATGTGCGAATTAATTGCAAAAAATGCCACCGATGTGTGCAGGACTGGTCTCTTAGAAATAAAGCTCCCATACAATAACACCACAGAAGTCCGGGTAGGGAGGGGTTTGAGGTGGATGGGTCAAACAAACATAGGACTTTCACCCAGGAGACCACTATTGGTGTCCCGTGTGAAACCAAAAGTCAACGTTGACTTATTCTAATTTACGTCTGAAATACTGCAGCAAAGGTACTTATTTTGAACCAAACCATGATGTTTTTTACTAAATCTAACCAAGTAATTTTGGTTTCAATTCACAACTTTAATGACGTGTTAAAAACTGTTACTAATCCGGGAGAAAGTATGTTCCCCACAAAACGTAATTGAGAATGCAGTTCAGTTGTATGGGAACGTGATTTTGTAGGAGACAGGCCTGCAGTGAGATGATTATCTCACCACACGAGCGGTGATGAGCCTTCCTTCATTAGTCATATCAGTCCATCGGGTTTGTTTACCGTCTTAGTCAAAGGTAAAATGTTAAAATGATCCAGGTGCTCGTCCTCGATATGTATATTCTTATCTCTCTGCTCTACTGAAGAACGTTTCCTCTCAGAGATAGGACTCGTTATAAACAAGTCGGACCTCTTTACCGAACTGAGGATTCATCAGCCTTGTTATTTACCTCTAGAAGTGAGAGGTTGTAGTTTATTCTGCCTCCAATGGGATATTTGCGATGCTTTTTTTTTCATGACTCAGTCTGTTCGATGAAGGATGAGGGGGCAGGCTCAGTCTAAATACTGGCTGCTTCAAGATGGGAACACAATGGTTTGTCCTGTCATGCCCTCGTCATGATTGGAATTCAGGTGTTAGGTGAGGACTCCTCCAGACTGTGTTTGCGCAGGACTAATATCACCTGGAGACAGTCATCAGTGGATTTACTGCTTTGTGAACCTGGCTCAGCTGGGGTTTACTAAATAATAATTCCATGTATCTATTGAGTTTCTGGTTAACCCTTTAGAGACCCACATAGACCCGTTTTTTTGTCTTTTTTTTAGGGTGGTACAGGGGGTCTTTAGGGGGAAGATAGCAGGTCTGTGCCACTTATAAGTGGTGTACGTCATCTGAAAGCTGAGAACCTGAAAATTAATTTGAGATGATCAGATTAGCACTGTGTGTCAAGTTGTTCTAGTCATACATCAGAAATATTAATGAACTAATTAATTGAAATAAATTATGAAAGTGTATAAAGGGCTTAGGACATTATGATAGAAGTATATGACGGCCATTCTCATCCTTTCAATATTTTTTAACACTTTTTTTTACCACAGAATATATGAAAACGATCAACACTTTTCTCCAAAATGCCACATTAAGACACCAAGACCTTGAGGAACACCATATAAAAAAGCTATGCTGTGATTTGGCCTCAAAAACTTTTGACATTTGGAGATTTCTGCAAGAATTGCATTTTTTCGGCAATTGGATGGCGAGCACTTATGTTGTGGAATCTGCTCAGAAACCTTCTTATTGTCAAACTAGCTAGGAAAGCCATCCATCCTCTTTTGGCCCTGTAGCCACTTAAGACCGTAATGTCGGCCAGATATTAGAGGGTGGGTATAATTTAATTTTCTTTATACCAGCATGGCCACATTAATCCATTACTGACCGCTTAGTTACTGCTTAGTACATATCTTGGTCACAGTTCTTTGATAACCACATATAAGGGGATCAATATCAAAAACTATAATGCACTTATGTTGAAGTGAATATTGAGACATTTATTGATTTCATTTTTTTTTTAACTTTAAAATATGGATGTTGGTATCAAGTTTAAACATTTTCACTTTGTATCACTAGAAGTACATTTCGAGCTGTCCTCTCCACCAGAGGACTCTGGCTTATGTAAACGGGGGTCACATGACAAATCTTAGGGGTTGCAAGATGATTAATGGGACACGAGAGATGAAAAAGCTAAGTTCTGCTACATAACTTTGCTTTTTTTTTTTGTAAAAAGTGGTTTAATTTACCTCTGACAATTATTCAATCTGAGCAGTTTGAAGGGGAACTGTTTAATTATAAAATATGTGACTAACAGACGCTTAAATATTTAAAGTGAAAAACAAAAAGGTTGGGAAACACCGTCCTATTCAGTCATCTTTTTATTTTATTTTATATGACAAATTGTAAAATGAATCACCTGTTTTTCATTTGAGCAGATGTCATTATGCTCAGATTTATGCTCAGATAAATGACATGACACATAACACTGTGTGCAAACAGGGTTTATAACTTTGTGTTTTGTCCTCTCTTTGCTTCGGGCCTCACCCTTGTGTTTTTTTTCTCCCTTCTACAGCGTGCGGTCGTGGTTTCTACAAGTCTTCCTCCCAGGACCTTCAGTGCTCTCGTTGTCCGGCGCACAGCTTCAACGACCGCGAGGGCTCCTGGCGCTGCGACTGCGAGGACGGCTACTACCGAGCACTCTCTGACCCTCCGTCTGTGGCCTGCACCAGTAAGTCCGCCATGCTCCGTTGCCAAGCAAACACAGTGCAGATCACTTCATGGGATCTGAATTTAAACAGACGCACATGGGAGGAAACACAAAAAAAAACACACAGTCCAGAGCCCACGGCAGACCCGTTCAGCCAGTCTGCACTGGTCTCATGAAAGGCCCAGATGTGTTCCGTGGCAGTTCCTCTGCCTCCCAGTATGTCATTATAATTATGTTTGCAGGCTTGCATGTCTGTTTTCTGTCTTAGCTGGTTGCTAATGATGAGAGGAGCAATTTGCCATTTCCCGTCTGAAAGATTGCAATTACAGTCAGCAGCAGCGGCAGCCCAGGCAGCGCCCTGCGTCTTCATTTGTCCTGGCCAGTGTAACAGTTATGTGACAGCCATTGATGGCTTATTTACACAGGCCGGGGGATTCAGTCTGAAAGGGTGGGGCTGATTTGCTCCAAATCCATTCTCAAACAAGTTTATTTCAAGGTGCTCCTGGATGTTTTTTTTTTCTCTCTGTTGCTTTCAGCTACTGTGCAATGGGGGAGTGTCAAACCCCAGCAGGGCAACGTTAGCACTCTGCTTTATCTGCAGAGGTAAACAGCACCCCTAAACATAATCTCTACACCTTATCTGTGAGCCGGCTTCATTCCTCTGATAATGTATCACAAGACTCCCGGATAGGCCCACGGGCTTCTGGCTGCTAAATACGCACCGTCGTCATTCTGTTTTTTGACATATCTATTAAGAAAGAGTGTGGCTAAATTAACATTTTAAGATTGTGGTAATTTATTTTGTCGCATTTTCCGTGGATTAAAAACAACAAAAACAGATATGCATACGCAGGAAAATCAGCATGCCTGGTTCACATCCTGAGCGCTGCCGCTTTTTCCCTGAACACCCAAAGTAGGCCAAGTCAGAATCTCTAATGTGTGTGTGTATGTGTGTATGTGTGACAGAGAGAGACTGCTGGTGAGATATTATGCAAATGCTGAAACGTTACGAGCTCTGCATTGGCTTGTCTATGCATTAAATCAGAGAATCAAAGAGAGGATTACACGGATTGGAGTTTGGGTTTAATGTTGTAAATATCAAATAAAAAGTGTCATTTATACGCGTCTGTAAAGCAGCTCGTTGAGCAGCGTCTCCATCTCTACCAAAGTATTTCCATTTATTTCAACACATTGTCGGTGCACAGGTGTGATTATACGATACCGGTGTGTCTTCTTCTTCGGTCATGAATTATTTGGCACATGCCTCGGAAGTTTGCACCTTTTCTTAGCTTTCCAAAATAATAATTCTACTGGATGAAGGTTTATTATCTTTATATTATGTTATGCATAATTTATATAATATATTATCAGGACAAATATTTAAATTAAAACAGTGGGTAAAATGGAGGGTAACTTGGATAAGAAAGTTTTTCCTCTCTCATTGTTAATGAGCTATGATTCTCCAAGTGTTATTTGTAATTAAAATATAAACCTTCTATTTCATGCTTTAGCTGGCTGTTTTTCTGCTTGGGAAAGTTGAAAGTGTGCTCAGCCTTTTTTGCATTTAGTGTTCCATCGCATTGGAAATACAGGTGGGTGTTGCTGTCTGCTGGGCATTACTGCCTGCCTCACTTCCAACGGTGCCCTTGGGCTAGCTGTAGAGTCATCAGCTGGGGGACCACAACATACTACATACTTGTTGTAATCATGTTTTGATATTCTTTAAATGCTGGTATTCAGACTAAAATCACATGTCAGTATTGTTCATACTATAGACTGTATATAAGAAGTGGACGTAGTCATCGTGACATCACCAAAACAAACCAAAACAACTCAAACCAAGATGTAGACAAACCAAAACAACTCAACTTGGACTTTACCACCAATGACTCATGACTTCACTAACACTATTCATTCCCAGCAAGTCAACACTTAATTCCCC
>CAKAOI010027341.1:22943-77278 GCA_916701655.1 Sebastiscus albofasciatus | reverse complement strand
AATCACATCATTGTCCATAGTTAATCACGATTAATCTTAAATTAATCACACATTTTTTATCTGTTCAAAATGTAACTTAAAGGGAGATTTGAGATTTGACTATTTAATACTCTTATTAACATTGGAGTGGGCAAATATGCTTCTTTATGCAAATATATGTATATATTTATTGTTGGAAATCAATTAACAACACAAAACTATGACAAATATTGTCCAGAAACCCTCACAGGTACTGCATTTAGCATAAAAAATAAGCTCAAATCATCCCTCCATCCATTATCTGTAATTATCCTATACAGATAATGTACTATTATTATCCTATCCAGGGTCACGGTGGGCTGAAGCCGATCCAGGGACATTGGGTGAAAGCGGGTTACACCCTGGACAGGTCGCCAGATTATCACAGGGCTGACACATAGAGACAGACAACCATCCACACTCACATTCACATCTACGGGCAATTTAGAGACAACAATTAACCTAACCTGCTTGTCTTTGGACTATGGGAGGAAGCCGGAGAACCCGGAGAAAACCCACGCTAACACGGGGAGAACATGCAAACTCCACACAGAAGGGCCCCAAGCCGGATTCGAACCTGCAACCCTCTTGCTGTGAGGTGCCAGTGCTGCTAACCACTGAACCGTGCAGCCCTGCTCAAACCATGGCAAACTCAAGCCCAACAGGCAACAACAGCAGTTAGTGTGTCAGTGTGCTGACTTGACTATGACTTGCCCCAAACTGCATGTGATTATCATAAAGTGGTTATGTCTGTAAAGGGGAGACTCGTGGGTACTCATAGAACCCATTTACATTCACATATCTTGAGGTCAGAGGTCAAGGGACCCCTTTGAAAATGGCCATGCCAGTTTTTCCTCACCAAAATTTAGCACAAATTTGGAGTGTTATTTATCCTCCGCGACAAGCTAGTATGACATGATTGGTACCAATGGATTCCTAAGGTGTTCTAGTTTCATAGTATCTTCACTCTAGCTCTAAAACTGAGCCCACTACAACCTCAGAAATATCGAATTGTGTTAATGAAGTTCCTCAATAACCAGCCCAGTCGCACAGCAGTTCGTGAAATAGTTACAAAATGAATTGTATTGATTCGTATACATAGACACAAATTTCTTTGTGATCGTGAGCACGAAATCAATTTGTATGTAATCCACGCAATTGTGAACCGAGAAGTATAAAGAGTGGCGAACACTGTGTAGTGAAGAGGTTGGGGTGGATGGGTGTGTCAAAAAACACTGAACATTCGCCGAGGAAACCGGTGTTCATGTCCTGTCCGAAACTACAAGTCAAAGTTGATTTATTTGTCACGTCACTTCTGTACTTAACTTTACAGCATTTCCGAAGTTAATTTAACCCAAACCGCAATCTTTTCCTAAAACTAACAAAGTTGTTTTTGTCACGTAACTTCCGTACTTAAGTTTCGCCACTTCCGGTGTTATTTAAATGCAAACCGCGATCTTTTCCTAAACCTAACTAGGCAGTTTTGTTTCTTAAGCCTGACCAAGTCAATCTTTCCCTAAGTTTAACTAAGTAGTTTGTTGCCTAAGCCTAACCAAGTTGATCTTTTCCTAAACGTAATTAAGTAGTTTTATTTTGAAAAGACTGGAGCGGAAATTCACACGTACATCACGTGTTGCTGGACATTTGTAGGAAAACACATGAAAAATATGTTGTTGAAAGTCGCGCTGAGCATCACAAAAAAAGGGGAATTCGTGTCTAAGTACACAAATCAAATAGATTAAATTTCATGGCTATTTCACAAACTGCCGTGAGACTGTGTTGAAATAACTCTCAATCAGAGACTACTCAGACAGTAATTGTGATCCAGAACAAATTGGATAGATTGCTGGATTGTTAATGACTAAGGATTTCCTTTACCTCGTTGTAAAGAGTAACCACATGTTCTTCACCTCTCTCCATAAACCAGCTGGTCTCCACATCCCAACAGAAAGAGGGAAACATTTCAAGGTCAGTTTCTACTGAACTCAGGAAACAAGCATCCTACTAAGTACTGTAAATTGTAAGCTGCTCAATACAGACAGCAACAGTTTAATGCAAACTTTACACCCTCGCTCAGCAATAACATCAGCCCTCAGGTAGTTAGTCACAATCCAGGAGGAGAAATCAATGGCAGACTGCAGTCTGGTTTCGTTTGGCTGAGAGGAGAACATTTAGGTCGGCTTTCGATAAACGCTATTGTGCACCGATGAAGCCCGGACACCGACACAGCTCACAGCTTGTTAATGTGCTGCTGCTTAAAATAGGAGGTTGTTTGTGTTATATTTTGGACTTTTGCCAACTTTTTCATTTTAACTTGTTTAGAGGGAGAAGCTTGGCATTGGCAGAATAATATACAGATCTTTATGGGTTTTTTTGCTGCTGTATTTACACCCACGGGACACAATATGGATGGCCAGTGGGCAAGGATACTAAACACACAAACAATCCAAAGGCAAACAAATATTTCCCTCACCGCAGGGAATTCTATTTAGTTTTATGAAAGGGAAATGAAACCACACACATACAGGTGATGAGCCAATATCGTCATGACTTGGGGGGAGTTGTGTTTAATAACTCGGTGAGATCGGTGTCCTCGAGCTTTCACACAGATGGAGGGAGAAGAGAGGCAAAGAGACCAGGGTTGATGTGGCAATAGATCAAGAGTAATGTGAGCAAGAAATTTCTGGGTGGAAGGAGTGCAGATCAAGCATCACACATAAATTGCAGGAGCATCATCATAAACCAGCCCATTCTCATTCCCAGGACGTCAAATACCAATGCTTTGTCATGGCCGTCGGCATTAGATACCGACGCACAAGGCACCATTCAGTGTCGAGATGAGATGTACCGAGCTTTCCATTAACTAAAATGTAAACCCATCCACGTCAATATTAAATGCTCAGGGAAAGTTCGCTGGAGGACGGTGACGTAGCTTTAAGTGGAGGTGAATGGATCCAACAAAACAAGGCTTTGAAGAAAAAATTGGGAGTGCTGCACTGGGTCAGGATACTCGGTGATGGAAATGTTGAAGTAAAAAAACAGGTGCTGTTCAAGGATGGGGCAAGTAGTCAAATTAATGGTTTGACTGGGGTTATATGACCTGAGTCACATGGCATGAGAATGCTATCCACTTGTAACAATAAACTGCCAATGGACATATCAAAATATATGTATAAAGTGTGAAAAGTCAAATAATGTGCTAATATAAATTATAACGCTCACACAAAAATAAATAAATAAATAACATAAAATTAAAATTAAAATAAGTTTGAGGCAGAAGAATAAGTAAAGACAAAAATAATAAGTAACCAATGGTATGAACTGAGAGCAACCGTGTGGGGCTCAACAGTGTGATAGCTTAATAGCATAAAAGCATAAGCTTCTTAATAGCTTGTCAAACTCTTAGCGACCAATAAAAATATTTGGAGGAAAAAGTAATGATGGTATACGGACACAGGAAAAAAATACAAAGGGCTCGGAAACTATATAATGTATACATCACAGTATAGTATAGCAACCCAAGTTTGTTCCAATGAAAAACCACAAACTCCAAAATGCAAGGCGTTCATCCAGGAGACTGCTGTTCATGTCCTGTATTCACAACGTTCAGTCTCATTTTCACTGTACAAACGTAGTAGTTTTAAGCCCAACCACGTTGTTTTTTCCTAAACCTAACAATAGTGGTTTTATTGCCTGAACCTAAGCAAGTGTTTTTGTTTACTTCACAACATTAAGCACATGTTTACTGCGACCGGAAAGTGGCGCAGAGGGCTTGTTAACCACGTGTTTAGTACAAGTGAAAAGTGTGACGCTGGGGTCTGACAAAGCGTCAGTATATGACGAGTTGGGATGAGAAAGCATTGTGTGAACTTTTTTTTTTTTTTAAAACAAGCTTCCATAAGCTGTATAAAAAGTAAACCTGTTTAGATGTTTACTTCCCATGCTCATACTGGTCATCAAATGACTTGCAGTAAACATACAGTGCAGTAAGTAAGTGTGTGAGTCCAGTCATCATCTCGTGGATCATCCCGACAGTGTCACGACATGTGACCCGCGGTGTCCCGCCGGATCAAAGCGAGGAGGCAGGATATGACAAGTGACACCGAGGATGCTTCAAAAGTCCCACTCACCATGACTCATCGCTAACTGCCCCTGAGGTTAGCGCGGCTGTCACTCAAACTGTTTTCCAATCAATGCGACTTCGGCAGACATAGTTGATTATCGCTTTAATGAGAGAACCCCGATTGATTTCCATTAGTTTATCACAGCCCCTAGGTGCCCCTGGGACCTGGTTTAATTTTCTTGGTATCCATTTACCCCTAAAGCTGGGTCATAACATGCCACTTATTGGTGAATCATTGTTAGAGTCAATTAATTGGGCTGACGTGATTGCCTCTGGTGATGTCTGTGTTGCTAGGGATATAATATCATATCATAGTACATTAAAAAGCAAATGCAAAACGAAGACTCCTCACCTTTCCTGAGTGTTTTTAGCGCAGTCTCCATCACTCTGCAACACCTCTGCCTGTACTCAGCATGCACCCTCATACACAAACACACGCACACACACACGCACATGCCTACTTTAATATTCCTCTGATTATTACCACAGCCTCAAATACTCAGCAGAGCAGTGAAAGGACCCTTTGTAACTAAAAGAAGTTGCCAGTTGTCTGAGCAGCGACTGGAGCTAAACAATATGATAAAACTGATAGTCCAATAGCTTTAGAAATCCCCCTTCCTCTCCCGTTTCCTGAAACCGACAATCACACCTACTTCCCACCATGATTGGCCAGGCATGACAGCCTGGTCGTAAAGCAGTTCGTGAAATAGTCACGAAATTGAATGTATTGATTTGTGGTACATAGACATGAATTTCATTTTCGTGATGGTCGGCACGAAATCATTTCATATGTAATCCACGTAACTGTGAACCAGGAAGTATAAAGAGCAGCAAACGCTGCGTAGGGAAGAGGTCGGGGTTGATGGGTGGGTGAAAAAACACCAGACATTGGCCCAGGAGACCGGTGTTCGTGTCCTGCGTGAAACCAGAAGTCAAAGTTGATTTATTTGTCACGTAACTTCCGTACTTACGTTACAGCATTTCCGGTGTTATTTTAACCCAAATCGCGATCGTTTCCTAAACCTAACCAAATACAGTAGTTTTGTTGCCTAAGCCTAACCAAGTCACATGTTGCTGGACATTTGTAGGAAAACGAAAGCCGTGCTGACCATCACGAAAAAATAGATTCAATTTTGTGACTATTTCATGAACTGCTGTGAGACTGTGTTGGGCCTGCAGAGGTGAGAAAGCAAACTGAGTTTTAACTTCTATCTCAAGCTCTCTTTTTCCATTTGTTACACAACTATTTGTGGCACTTTTTGTTTCATATGTAGCTGCTTGTTAAACCACAATGTCTCGTTTTCTATTTCCACACCTGTTAAATCCAGAAGCTGTGATGTGAGTTTGTGGGGGTTATTTAAAGGCACCTTTATTGACACTGCTGATTAACGCAAGTATTGCTACATGTAATTACTTTTGCTGTGGAATAATTAGTAAAGTGATGAAATTCTACTTTTGTTAAGTAGTAATATGTATTGAGTAACATTTTCAAGTGTCTTGCTCAGCACGGTTCTGATCCTACCACCGTTACATTTGTCTCCCCGCCCCCACTCCCCACACTGGTGTCTTGAGCTGATGACAGCCGTTAGGAACAACCCACAGATCATCTTCTCTTGTCATCCAGAGGGATCCAATTGAGCCCCAGCCTCCAAACTGACTGTGTTACGATGTGTGTGCGTGATAGCTATGTGCTTAACAAAGCATTTACGTACAATATACATGCTCTGTCTGCATAAATATGCACTTAAGCGCATGTACTGTATGTGTGTGGATGCCTGTGTGTTGGCGCTCGCCTCGTCTCTGTGTGTGTATATTACACTATGTCTCTTCCTGCAGCATCACCACACCTACAGTGCAGACAGCCGGTGAGTTAAAGGGCTTGCAGACAGACCTCTGAGTGCTCTCTGCCTCCTCCTCTGTATCCATCAGAGTCGTGATAGAGAGCTGTGAATTTGTCTCCTTCACTCAGATTTATTGAAATGATATACACCTACTGTCTGCTCTTGGCACACATTCTAGACTGCATTTTAAAATAAGAGCACTTTGCTGTTTGAGAGCTGCAGAGACGTTATTGGGGAAATGTTGCAGACTCCGACGTTTAAACACTGTACAGCGTACAATGTATGACATGAACATAAAGTATGATACTGTCTTTGGAAAACGACGGTAAAGCTTGATAATTACACTCCGAGTCCAATTTAAAAGATTTCTCCTCCACATTAAAAACCCATGAGACTCGCTTCTCTCTCATGAGAATGACGCTTGACCTTAAAATGCAGTCATTTACATATAACCTTAAGTTTTAAAGCTGCACTTATCATACGTGGCTTCTGCTGGTGGAGCTGACTGTGTGATGGGGGACGTCTGCAGAGCCAAGGATGGCTCATCACTGAGGAAGACGGGCTCAGAAAGTTCCACAAGGTTAGAGGAAGAGGGATATTTATTTATCCTTTATTTGTTATTTGGTCACAAATTGCAAAAGATAATGGCCTGGCAAACACCGAAAGGTCTTTTCAGAGGTGGATGATGATATTTTCACAGACAGAAATAAACAAGCTCAAGTTTAGGAGAAAATAATTAAGACTGCTGTACATGGGTATAATATAATCTAATGTAAATGCATTAGTACTCAAATAAAATCTTTTGTAACTTTTGACAATTCCAGAACGTATTAAAGAATGATGAATGGATTACAATCAAAATGTTAATTACTATTACGGAGAAGGACTATTAATAACCCGAGGAAGGGATGTTTCTTACTGCCTCGCTCCGTTCGCTCATTACATTCATTTAGTCCAACCCAAACCTCCGTTTCTCTAATGCCAGGTACACACTACACGAGAATCAAGACGATTTTGGGCCCAATTCCCCCCTCCAGCCAATTGTCAGCAAAGCCCCGATTTTTTTGATGGTTCTATAGGTTATCTTTCCAGATATTCTTGTGGTGTGAGGTACGTTAAGAGTGTTTTTTACATCCCCCAAATGTGCTCGGAAGTCCATCCTAGCCATATCCTGTTGTGTGTGGGGAAACTGGAGGACAGCAGTTTGTGAAATACAGTAGTCACGAAATTTTATATTTTGATTCATGTACATAGACACGAATTTCACATTTTTTTGTGATGGTCAGCACAAAATCAATTTGTATGTAATCATCGTAATTGTGAAACAGGAAGTATAAAGAACGGCAAACGCCGCGTAGGGAGGAGGTCGAGGTGGATGGTTGCGTCAGAAAACACAAGACATTCGCCCAGGACACCGGTGTTCGTGTCCCGTGTGAAACCAAGTTGGAATTGGTGTATTTGTTACGGCACCTCATGTGTCACTTATACCCAAACCACAATCTTTTCCTAAACCTAACTAAGTCGATCTTTTCTTAAAGCTAACTAAGCAGGTTTATTTTTGAATAGACTGGAGCGGAAACTGACACGTGCATCAAGTGTAGCATGAAAAATATGTTGTTGAAAGTTGCGCTGAGCATCACGAAATAGAAGGGAAAGTTGTGTACAGGAATCAAATAGATTATGTTGCTATTTTGCAGGGGGGACCGTCGCTGCATCCTATGCTTAGCCCCCCTCAAGACGATTGTGATTGATTCAAAGAAATACAAACAAGCCAATGTATTCCTCTTTTTTCATTTATTTTCCTACGAATGTCCAGCAACACAGGTCAATTTCCATTCGTTACATACTCTACTTACAGTCTTTTCAAAATAAACTTCTGTCTTCACAGGAAACAACTTCCTTAGGTTTAGGCAATTAAGAGACTCAGGCTTAGGAAAAAAATTACTTGGTTAGGATTAGGCAACAAAACTACTTAGTTAGATTTAGGAAAATATGTGATTTGGCTTAAAATAACTCCGGAAGTGGCGTTACTTAAGTACGTAGTACGTAGTTGCACACAGGACACGAACACTGGTCTCCTTGGTGAAAGTCCGGTATTTTTTGCCACTCTTTATATTTCCTGCTTCACAATTAAATGAATTACACATGAATTCATTTTGTGGGATATACAGAAACTACAGTAAATTACTTTTCGTAGTTATAGCTACGAACAGTGAATGAGACCAGCCTGACCAGAATATATATGCAGGGCCAAACCTTTTTTTTTAGCACTGACACGGCGCTGTGGAGATAAGTCTGGCTATAAGACTAATGAGCAGGTAAAAGGAATTCTGTTATATTTTTAACCTGGTGTGTTTCCTATAAATGTGGCTATTAGGACTCTATGGTGCATGCTAACTTTGCGTTTCAAATGCTTGTCTCTTCCCCCACTGGGTGCAAATGGTTCAGAACACCGTTCATGAGCTAGCCAACTTATGGCTCCATGCTAGGTTCTCCACTTAGTCAAAAAATGCATTATTAACTTTTAAGGTCTCTCATTTCCTTGCTGTAAATATATGAATGATCTGCTATGAAAGTATTTGTAAGAGGCTGGGTCTGCATCAAAGCCGACTGATCATTCTTTTGTGGTTAGAGCCAGCCACAAGTTTTAAATGTTTGCTCATTGAGCTCAGACATGAAAATACTTGATTCATTCCAAAACTTTTTTTGTGAAAAGCTTTTGGATGTGTTCCATATGAATGTTTTTTCCTATGGTACTTTTTTCTGTTTCTTAAGATAAGATAAGATAAGATATTCCTTTATTAGTCCCGCAGTGGGGAAATTTGCAGAGTACAGCAGCAAAGGGGATAGTGCAAAAAACAAGATGCATCAGCTAACACAGTAAAAAAGAGCTAAAAAAAGTGTAACAAAATATGAACCATTTAAATAGAAGGAAGTATAAAAATAGGAGCAGTATATACAGCATACTGTATTTCATGTCCTGTACTCTCCCTGTGTTTGTTTTCAGTTTTTCCCTTTCCTGTTTTGTGTTTGCGCTAATTGCTTGTATTTGTATGTTCTTCTCTGTGAAGCACTTTGTCATTCTGAAAAAGCAAACAAACTGTAAATACAGGTTATTATTGTGTTTATTATTATAATTATTCGCTCTCTGTCTCATGGATGTTCATGGTAATCGCGTTCTCTAAACAAAATTTGTTTTGACCTCTGATATCTCACTCCTGCCTCTCTCTGCTTCTCTCTGCCTTTCTCATGGGATGTTTTGTAGTCTCTGAGGAAGATGTTGTCCTCTTGATGACAACAGGAGGATGTAGGATGACCCCATCTGTAACAGCCATCCAGCCAGTCCCAACCAATCACAGATGAGTTTGGGTTGAGGGGCACATCTAGATAGCCTGTCTGCTGTAATCAGGGTCCTGACACCGCACTCAGGCAACCTTGACTACCCCCCCCATCCTCCACCACCTACTGAAGCCAGTCCAATCACATCCTATTACCTGCTGTAACCCACTAAAGAGCCATTGAGGGAAGGGGGAAGAGGTTGTTTTTGGTCAACCAGCAAAACAAAAGCTGTGTCAATCCTCTCGTTGCTCAAAGTGGAAATTCTGGGTTAAAAAGTCAGCCCAGCAGTCAGGTTGACTATATGAGGAGAATGAGTATTGACAGCTATTTTACCCCTTTTCTGTTGGTAAACACAGTGATGTATTTTTTGGGCAGAGCGTTAAGTGGAGGCAGAAATATTCTCTGAACACGTTACTTAACGCTGGCTAGCAACTATTGTTGGCCTGTTTTTATAACAATGGCTGAAGAAAATACTAGTTTCTCTCAATATGTACTGTCCCTCACTCTCCAGGATCACGAGTCTTAGTTGAGAAAGTTAACATTAACCAATGTGACTCTACGCCGCTGGCAGACTACTTTGGGAGGAGTAGACGGCTGGCTAACGTTAGTAAGCTTGCTAGATTGTCTGTCTCCAGAACTGGCTAGTTAGCTAACTAGCTTGTCCGGAGACTGACAAGCAAGCGAAGTAGTCTCCTTCCAGCGAGGAGTGAGGCAGAGAGACCGTGACCCAGCACGATCCGCTGTTGGGCTCATTTTCTGTAGTATGGTGAAATTAGCAAGGTAGCTAGCTAACTAGCCAGTCGCTAAATGAGTAAGATCTAACAAATTAATGCTTCATCCACACACTCTTGTCACATTGTAGGAAATGAGAGGAAGATGAGAGGAAGATGAGTGTCAACTTTGTTCAGCCCATTTTCTGTGTTGCATGACAGCATGGCGGAATTAGCAAGCTAAGTTAGCTAAGCAGCCAGCCAACAGCTGGTGGCCAAACAGCAGCGCTGTACAGATAAATTGAGGGCATATAAATCTTTGGATGCCTATAGTTAACTATCCTTCAGTAAAGTTAATCAAAAAGAGAGTCGTACAATATCGGTGATGCGTTTCAGAGAGAGGGTTGCTAATAGTTTAGCTTTCTGCTAAACGCAGCAACGGCTCACGGCTGGTTACGCCGAACGGCTAATTCGTTGTGTAACTTTAGCCCACTGCTAGTGTTTGCCTCCAGTCTTTCCTTTGTTTTGCCTCCAGCTAACACCGTGATGTAATCATGATGTTGACACAAAAAGGGGTCTATAGGAGGAGAGGGAGCATGTCGATTACATGTGCAATGATTTAAGCCAACAGCTCAATCGTTTTTCAGTGTAAACACAAGATTTCAGTAGTGCTGAATGTTATATAGGTCTACACCTTATTTTGTGTTTTTATGCACAAAGAAGTCATGAAGGTTGCATAGCTGAGCAGTCAAAGACAATAAATGAAAAAGTCCTATAGTCATGCAGTGAGGTCACAAGACCTTTTGTGTAGATTATATTGTTTCTTGCAGCCAGATATGTAATAAAAAAAGCTTTGGATATGGAATTTGAAGGAAATAATAATCACAGCATTAAGCAAGGATTTTGACCTTGTCACGAGTGGAGCAGAGGGACCCAAAAGCAGGAGACTACAGGCAACAGGAAGTTGGAGAAATAACTTTAATTCAAAGTTCGGTGCAGGCAAGGTATAACTGAACATCACATTACAAAACCAAGGAGCCAAGACTGAAGTGAAAACCAGGATTTGGAGGGTGAAGTGCAGGTGGAGAGACGGGTGGAGAAGCTCAGATGAGGGGAATGAGGTGATTGGGCAAGAGAACGAGCAGGGAGCCGATTGGCTGGTAAGAACTAACGAGGCTGATTCAGAGCAGGTGTGTAGAACTACAACAGACTATCAAAACTGGCAGAAAACACACAAAAGCAGAAGTGAGGTGATCTGAAATGAGAAGAGAGGTGAGTAACAAAAAACAGGAAAAACTAAACCTGACTGAAAAAATGACATGAATCAAACAGAATCAAACAAAGGAAAAGCATAAAGGCAGATTATGACAGACCCAGGTTGTTTATTCTACAACATAGGCAGGGGTGCCTTGATATGACTTGAGGACCTGGGGCTACGGATGTTCTGGACGCCCTCCCTTCCCTTCACAATATGCCATGGCCACTTTAACTCAGAACTGCCCATCAATGGACAACGACAAATAATAAATCAGTAAGCAGAATATGAAAGTCTTTTAAGACAATATGTCGACATATGTAAAGACAAAGCTAGGTTATTGAGCGCACAGCGGCAACACGAGAACAACAGTACAGTTGTATAATTTTGGGATGGGGGTTTCAGGGCCCTCCCCCAAGACAGTTTGAAGGTTTTTGACCTAAAACTATGAAATCTTACATCATTTTTATTATTACTAGATAACGCCCAAAAAGCTTAAATAGAAAACTTGCTATAATAATTGTATTATTTACACATATCACAGCCTTCATCTGAACAGTTAAGTCTTCTGGCAATGTTTGTCATGTAAAATCCTGTTCTGTAAATCAATAGAGCAGATTCAGAAAACTTTTTAAATACTGTTTCACTAATGATATTTATTCTAGCCTGTAGCCTAGACACTGAGTTCCCAGCTCACAACCTCCAGACTCCCTACTTGCCCATTTTAAACTTCTCTCTGCTCTAACACACCTGAACCAGCTGATGCTCAGCCATGATCCAACAGTAAGGGCTGCTGAGTTGCATCTGGTGCATCAGGTGTGTTCAAAACATAACGTGATGAGTATGTTACTAGCTACTATTGTTGTGTTATTGATCTATTTTCCACTGCTTGGAGCCAATAAACGGATGACACTGACAGCGGTGCGTACAGTAGATTTGCTATGGTGAAAACACTCCGTAGAAAATTTACATTTATTACACAGGCTGCAACAGTCTTCTTGTACTTAATCGCTAACTACCTAACGTTTATTTGGCACTCAATTAGTGTGATGAAGATGGTTTTATCAGTGCTCATCATCGCGCATTAATAAACAGAGACTGGTAGATGACTCGCTCTCATCGGCGATATTATGTAATGTTTTTTGCAGGACATGAACCTTGTATTGATACGTTACAATTGACTATTACTGACCTGTTGACCTATGATCTATTTAAGAATATCCTGATCAAGTTCTTACTTTATATTACTGAAGGTCATATTTATTTAAGTTCAAAGTAATTATCAGGACATTTAATTTTCTGTGGAAGTATTTGGTAATATTACAAATATACAGAGCTTTCTGTCATTAATGACGCCAGGATGGCTGAGTGGACTGAGTCAGTCCTCTGCCCTTTGTGTCTGAGACACAGTGTCCTGATCTCTTCTTCTCCTCATCCTCAGCCCACAGCCAGCTCTCATTACAACGCAGCACACTCACCACTGGGCTTTACTCTGACAAGGAGGTCACACTTAATGAGAGCATGTATCAGTTAGCATTAAACAGCTAACGTGCAATCATACAAGTCTTCTGATGTGAGTAAGTAGTTAAATATGATCTTTAGATACTTTGAAGAGTCTTTTTTTAAGCAGTGTATCAGTGTTCATTTCATGAATGTGGAAAATCTACCATTTTTTGAGCATTTGCCGTGACATCTTCAGTGGCTGTTGTTTTCCAGAGAAATGTAATTGGCTGCACATGATATGGGAGCTGTGTGTCTCACTAATGATAGGTTGCTTTCTCTCTGGTGTGAATTAGACGTGTTTCAGTCTCGGAAGCCACTGAAATCTGAAGAAAAGGTTAACAACGAGGAAAATGTGTGACTGCAGGACTTGTTTCTTTTCTCCAGCATCATCTTTGGTCAGTGAGAAAGAAACAGCTAGAAACAGCCATTTTCTGTCCGCCCACTGAGCTCGGCTCGGACTGTATTGATTTTTTCTCCGGTGGGCGAGAGTGAACTCCCACAAAATGAATGGCCAATAGAAAAGAATGTGGTGTTTTGAGGTAGAAGGCTGATTAAGGGCGAGAGAGATTGGCCTCAACGCTGAGGTGGTGGTGCGGCTCGACGAAAGAACACCGTCCTGTTCAATAAGAAATTAATCCACAACACTCCATCCCCAAAAATGCATTCTCACCCTGTTATACAGACATAGAAAATGCTTTGTCAGCACTGAGCCCTCACAACTTAACACTGTTGGGCTTAATTCTTATACATTATGTTGCATTTCTATTGCAGCATAAGTAGAAATGGACCACAATTATCTTGTTGCTATGAGTCCAGAAGAAGAATAACAGCAGCAATAACCAGGAAACATGAAAGTGTGCAACGTATCCTCATACAATGGTTCGTATTATGTTACGAAAAAGTTATTCCTCCTTTTTTTCGTTAGTTTTCCTATCAATTTCCAGCAACACATGCCAATTTACTATTGCAACATGCATAAAGTCGTTTTTTTTTTTAAAAACTTCCATCTTCGCAGGAAACAACTTGGTTAGGTTTAGGCAACAAAACTACTAAACTACTTGGTTAGGTTTAGGCAAAGATTGACTTGGTTAGGGATAGGCAACAAAACTATCTAGTTAGGTTTAGGAAAAGATTTACTTGGTTAGGATTAGGCAACAAAACTACTTAGTTAGGTTTAGGAAAAGACTGACTTGGTTAGGTTTAAGCAACAAAACTACTTGGTTTGGTTTCAGAAAAGATCGAGGTTTGGCTGTAAATAACTCCGGAATTAGCATTAACTTAAGTACGAAAGTTACGTGACAAATGAATCAATGTTAACTTGTCTGGTATTTTTTGACCCATCTGTCCACCCCGACCTCCTCCCTACACGGCATTCACCGCGCTTTATGATTTCTGGTCCACGATTATGTTAATTACACATGACTTGATTTTTGTGGGATATACACAAATTACAGCGCATTACTTTTTGATATAGCTACAAACTATGCATTGGAGCATGCTGGTTTAATTTACATGCATGATAAAACCATGGTCTTCAAAGCACAAGATAAGGCCATGCATTCATATATTCTAATGCATACATATCTGATTTTATAGTCCAAATGGATAAAGAACAAAAAGAGGACAAATAAAATACAATGTTCTGGTGAAGTTGAGGGGCATGTCCTTCTCACCAGCGAATCTCTGTGTTGTGTCTTTGTCTCTGTGAATGTTAACAATTCTCCTGTATTTTTCGTCTACTCAGATTCTCTTTCCCACCTTTCCGTTCCTATTTATCTCTTTCTCTCTCCCTTCCTCCAGCGCAGCCATCCAGTCTTAACACTTAAATAGAGGAAACATTGTGCATTCTTCAGAGCTGCAACCCACCGATCGGTCCTGACATGCACACAAACACAGCCTCACTCTGACGGCGGCGAGGAGTTGCTGGACCCTCCACTCTTACCAGCTAGTATCCCCGCTCAGATGCAAATTCAAATGTCAGCTTCCTTTCTTCTCAAAGGCGATGTCAGCTCAGTGAATGAGTGGGATCTTAAAATCAGGTAATTGTTTTTGGCAGATGGTTGTATTTGCTTACTGTATTGAGTCAGCCTAAGCCACTGGAAGGTACACGCCAAGGAGGGACAAATATACACGGGCACATGCAACGTGGGTCACGTGGGAAAATCAAAATGAGATGTGTTTTGTTATCATTTCTCTCTTGGACTGTAAAAGCCTTTGTAGAAAAGAAAAACATCCCCGTGGTGCTGTCTAAGAAATTTTCAAATCCTACACAAAGGGATCGTTTATAGAAATGCACTTTATGTTGCACAGTAGGAGATGGGTTTTAGAGGCGATCGTCAAGTGGCACACGCACATCCATAATTTCTTTTTAGGTGCTGGGAAACAATTATCTGCACAAAAACCTTAAAGCAAACAAAATAAACCAAAAAAGAGAGAGAAAGAGGTGAGTAACTCTCGGAAGAGGTCTTCAAGCTATTTCAAGACATAGAGAGATTCTGCTGATCAACTTAAGTGAACGTAAGTGGAACATAGTGGCACCACAAGTTTTTGGTCACATTGTGGTAGCTGGTGGCAGCATCCTTGGAGATTTCTGTGTTTGGGTAGCTGGGACTGAGAATTTGGTACATTCAAGTGGCTTCTAGTAATGTTTAGTGGCCTTGTATTTTCGCTGTCGCTGAATGTCGACGTTTCTGAACCAGAAATACGTATCATAAATACGTTTCATATCAACCTCGTATCATGCTTGCAGAAACGCACAATGTCACATGGTTAACATTGTGAAAAGATTGGTTAGGTTTAGGCAACAAAGCTACTTGGTTAAGGTTAGAAAACAGATTGTGTTAAAATAATAACATAACAACATAAACTGTAAATAAATTACAACTACCCTTAGCAGACTCACGTAACATTACGTAACAAGCATAACAACGTTACGTAACAAAGTCAACGACAAGCGAAAAGTCAACGTTTACTTTTGGTTTCACACGGGACACCAACAGCGGTCTCCTGGGTGAAAGTCTTTGTGTTTGTTTGACCCATCCACCATCCCTTCCATCCACCCTTAGTGGACTTTCTCGCTTGTTATACTCGTTATTATAACTTAACTTTCAATAACAGTCACTAGATATACAAAATCACTTGCTCTGACCAAATATAAAAACATCATAATTCAACGTTTCTGTGGTTTTCAGAAACATACAATGCCAACATTTTTTCCTGGTGACTGGGCTGCTATCTAAGACACTCTTTGTATTTGTATTACTGTCTTTCTCCCTTATGTGATAAGGTTTTTTTTTTGACTGACCTATAAACAACTCATTTAGCTAAACAAGTCAGCTGGCTACCTAGGTGTCTTTTTCCTTATTCTCACCATCATCATCATCATCATCATCTGGTCCATTTGAGGAGCTCAGGGCATCTTCATCACCGTGGCCGGTGAATCCCACGTTGACGCCATTCTCGGCTGTGTTTGACAGGGGTCAATGTCCGAACTTATCGTTTATGACATCAAAATATAGAAACAGGACCGCATTAGCCACTTGTGCCATTTTGCTTCTTTGCATCAACATTTTTTTTTTTCAAAGTTCTTCACCCGTGGCGGACTTTATTTATGCATGCCTCTGCAAACTGTTGGCTGGTTGGTTTGTGTACAACGTACAGAGCTGGAGCTGGAGATGATGTTGGCGTTGCTGTACATCTACACTTCTGCACTACATCTGCAATATGAGGTCAAAGTACTTCTTCAAAAAAGATTGAAGATCTGGAATGAGGAAACAAATCAATCAGTCTTGAAAGTCAATTATGCTTGTTGAATTGTTTTTCCTCCCTATTTTGTCATGCTGATTAGTTTTAGATTCAAAACTTCATTAGATTTAGCCCTAGAGTATAGCTGCTCCTGCTGCTCAATTATAACTGGAATTGACTTTATTTTTCTATGTTTGCTAAGTATCATTTGTTTTTGTTTGTGTTTTTTTTTCTGTCTGAAATACCATGTGAAAGAATTGTAGTATTGATAAAACAGAACAAATCTATCTTGTGAATTATATTATGGAAAATGAATTCGTAAAGTAGGCATGAAGCAAAATAATAATAATTGCTTCTCCCTCTCAAACACACCTACACATACACAAACACACACACACACACACACACACACCTCAAACAGTGTTGATATCCCTGTAGCAGCACCGGAAGGCCAGCACGGTTATGCACAATTTTCTTCCATCTCCCTAATAAACTGGATTAATATTATTTCCTCACACGCAACCGTGCGCCCCGTGTCACGTCAAACCATATATCACCTCATCAATTTATCTCCCTTGACACGGTAGCAGACAGGTGATGAAGTTTGGGCTCACTCATAATCCTATTATTGCTGCACTCCCCTGCTCTGGACCAAGGCCAAAACACATATTACACAAATAAAACAAGAGACAGACAGACCCGGGAGAGCAAGGTGCCTGCTCCAACCCCTGGCTCCCTCCTCTCACCGAGCTCTGTCATTGAATGCCACTGACCAGGATGAAAGATAGTCCTTGACATTTACGCCCAAATCCAGCGAGAGCCAAATGAACATCATGGGCTCAAAATATTTGAAATGGCTCTCAGCAGCTTGGGTTCAGCTTGTGGAGAAATTACATTAAAGACTCCTTAACAGAAAGCAAAAAATAAAATCTGAATTTTACAGTGGCTGACGGAATACAGATACTATATCTTTATATATATATATATTTGCCGTTTTGTTTGACTTCATTCATCCAGCCTGGCATTGTATTCATGTTAAGCAAGTGGCATATGGGAGACCAGGGATGATAGCGCAGCCCAGTCACACAGCAGGTCGTGAAATAGTCATGAAATCTAATGTATTGATTCGTGTACATGGACACGAATTTCAAATTCTTTTCGTGATGGTCAGCACGAAATCAATATGTAATCGTATGTAATCCACGTAATTGTGAACTGGGAAGTTTAGAGAGTGGTGAACGTTGCGTAGGGAGGAGGTCCAAGCCCCCAGGAAGAGTGCCGGGCTTTGATGCAAATTTTCATAGTGGCCAAACTACTACTTCCGTATCTGTCACGTGATGCCATTGGGCCCAAAAATACTTTTTCCCATAGACTTACATTGGGAAAGAGACGTCTGTAACCCAGCAGATAATTTTTTTTTTGAGGTGAATTAACTTCCCAGTATGAACACTTGAATAGCCCTTATTTAAATCATTAGGTCCTTAAAGCTGTAAAATGCACTAATAGCTGAATCCAGAGTTATTTCCCTTCCTCCGTTCATTTGAATGAGACCCAGACCAAGGCAGAAGCGAGGGTACTTTATCTCTTGCAGTCGAGCTATTTTGGCTTCATGCGCCACTGAGCAACTCTCATAGGAATGAATGGGAGCCCGCCTCTAACGCTGTATCCAGGTCCAGGCTGAAAACACCTTCTAAGGTGCAGATTTTTAAACTCCGGTTACTTTGTATCGGTGTGGACGTGTAAAATGGAGCGTTTGGGAAATGATGACATCCTCCTAACAAAGATGGCGGACTACTAGCTTTTTACGCTTTTTTAGCACTGCTCGGACTAATTACTTTACATTTGAAAAATGTTACAATCACAGGAGGCCAAAGCAGGGAACACTTTAAACATGTCGAGGCTGAATGGTGATTGAATGTGCTTTTGGGCGATTGAAGGCGAGGTTTGGAGCGCTCGGAAGGGCTACGGACATAAACCTGAATGACCTCCTTTTCGTTATTCATGCATTTAAAGAGACAGTTGATGACAGCAGAGTGATGACAGTCATGCAGTCTGACCAGGAATCCCAGCCCCCCACCAACAATAACTGTTATCTAACTGACTGTAATGAAGCCAAAGGAAAGGGAGTGAGACGGGTGGTAACAAAATTCCTTGACCCTTAACTTGTGATCTCACTTGTGGTGACATGTAATTATTACAGTGAGTGTTTGAAGTCGTTTTTGCGGACGTGTGTGGACGGAAATATTTTGGAAAACAAAAGTCGTCTGGACAATTTCTTTTTTTTTTAAATAAAATATCCATTTTGGAAATATCTGTATATGTGTAGACAGGGCCAAAGAAGTGTTGGAAGTGACTGGTGAACTAGGACTGGTATATATGGGCTGAGGAGCACATTAGGGAACAAGGTGCAGTGGCAGGCTCTGATGACATGAGAGGTTAATGATATAAGGCATGAAAACAACAGATGAAGAAATAAACTAAGAGTTGGAAGGGGTCATGACAGAAACACTTGGTTAAAGGGAAAGATTGTGGTAAAATATATGTAGGTTACATATAAACACGCAGGTTTTCGACAGGAGACAGACCTCCATACCCTTACTTTCCACCTTGCTACATAAAGAGCACACTACTTCCTGCATTGACATTTGAGCATCGACACTGGATATAAATTTTGAGGTGCAGAATTGTCCAATATGAGCGTAACTCCGAGGGATGCGGGCCTAAGCATAAAACACATAACGTTGGCTTTGGCTTTATTTGTTAAATCCATAAGATGGATAAATGACTCGACTGTTGCACAGCACAAAGCTTACATTATGTTGTATAATACTCTGCTGTGGGCTTATCTAACTTGCTCCAGACAGAGAATGAGCGTGAATAGAGGTTGGCAGTTGCTGTGCGAGCTGATAATTATAGCTGTGCTGTATGAGTGATGGGGACGGAGAGGCGGGAACCTGACCTTGGGTGTCATGTACAGTACAGTCGGGGGAAGGAAAGTTCCCCCGCCATACGGTAGTTTTATTTGGATGGAAAGAGGATTTGGGAAAGGTTGGTGTGAGGATTGTTTTCGGTGGGCTGGTCGGGGTCGAGGAGAGGGAAAGAAAAGGGGGGGGTGTTTGCCAGGATCGTGTACAGTGGGATGGAGGGGTCAAGCGGTTGGATGAAGGTGGGTCGGTTGCATGGGATTGGAGGAGGTCGAGTGGTGTCGTGGCGTGGTTGGAGTGTCTGGGAACCCGGGGGTCAAAATTCAGAGTGGGGGCACGTCTCGATGAGCCTCACGCTTCATGATCCCCCCGGGGTATGAAGCCAAGACTTCCTGTTGAAGGGCAAAGTCGCCCTGCTAAAAGGGCAAAGAGGAAAAAAACAGGGTTTGGGGGGGAAGGGTCGAGAGAACTGAGACAAACGAGAGAGAAAGAGGTTAGAGGTGCTTATATTAGGCTCGTTTGAGACTAGCCAGGCCTGCGCAGAATCGATCACCGGCGATCGGTGCGCAATGTATGCCGTTTAGATTTGCGTCCGACTTGATCCCGACTTGCTCTGACGTCATGCACACATGGGCAACGATAACCTCACGACATCGATGCGGCCGCAGTTTTTAGAGCCAGGCGCCGCAGCACCAACTGCAAGACTCAGGGCATGATGGGAAACGCCGGACTGTCGCCTGATCAAAGAGCTGATTGGCTTTCAGTTTAGTCACGTGTTGTAGAACGTCCGAACTTGGGTAATTATAACATTTAACGCTAGATTGTAGGCTATTAGTCTCATATTGTGCAATGAAGGTTTCACCTGTTAACAAACACATCTTGTGTGGTTGATAATAATAATATTAATATAGCACTTATCAGAACGAGTGCTCTGTAGTACTCAGTAATGTTCTCAGTACTCTGTAGGCTACTTGTAGTTTGCAGACCACGTTTGGATTTATTTATATTTGTTTGTAAATATATGTCGAAATGTGCGTATATCTGGCATTGGATTCTATCCTTTATTATTTTTATGTCCGCCTTGTAAAGCACATAATGAGCACTCGTTTTGATAAGTGCTATATAAATAAGCTTCAGTATTATTATTATTAACCACACAAGATGTGTTTCTTAACAGGTGAAACCTTCATTGCGCAACTAATTCCTATAATCTAGCGTTAAATATTATAATTACACAGAAAATTTGGACTTTTCTACAACATGTGGTGTTTTTTATCAAATCTAAGAGTCATTCAGCTCTTTGATCAGGCGATAGCCAGGCGTTTCCCATCATGCCCTGGGTCTTGCAGTCGGTGGAGAGCAACTGCGGCGCCTGGCTCTAAAAACTGCATTGGCTAATCTAATCTAATCTAATCTCGTGAGGTTATCGTTGCCCACGTGTGCCCGACGTCAGAGCAAGTCGGCATTAAATCGGACACAAATCTAACCAGCATGCATTGTGCGATCGATTCTGCGCAGGCCTGGCTCATCTCGAACGAGCATAATAAGTTCATATAGGGAAAGAGGAAGAAAAGATGGCAATCCTCAGTATCAACACCTGAGAGAGGAGGAAAGAGAGCGGAGGTAGTGGAGGGCCACTCCCTGTAGGCCGGGCTGTGGGTGTGATTTTGACAGTGTGCACTTAAATGGAGACAGACGCACTAATCCAAGGCGAAGACAGCAATAGAGGAGCAGGTGTAGACAGACAAACAAGAGACTAACTAAACACATGACAGGCCGTCACTAAGGAAGACTGAGAGGAATAAAGGTGAGCGGCCGGACGGCACTTACCACAGGTGGGAATTTACGGTTGTGTTCATCTGCTAAGGTTAGTGTTGCATTGCTGGCAGCAGCAGTCTGCTGGGGTGATCACAGCTCAATCAACCCAGGCTCCAGCCCAGTGTCACTGCCAGGGACCGGACCATTCGTTATGGCACTCCTAATGGATATCCGGGGCCGCATGGCGACCATAAATTACCATTTACTCCTCTCTTTCCTCTCCTCTCCTTCTCTATCTCTTTCCTCTTATTGTGTCTGTTCTGTTCATGCCAGTTTTCTCTCCCTGTCCCCGATTCTCACTGCAGCTCTTCTCAGATAATGCAGAGCAACAGATCATCAAAAAAAAAAAAACATACAGATGGAAAGCCATTGTCTCTGTGTGTCTCCCAGGAGGGTTTTTTTTTTGCCATGCAGTCAATATGTTATAACCGGCCTGCAAGTACTGGAGTATTTTAGAGACTGCTTCTGAAAGGCAGGTCTATGTACAGTACAGGTAAATCACATGAGCTCATCACCCCAGGGAGATCTGTATTGTGTGCTCATCAGAAAAGAATAAAGCTATATCCTCGCTTTACCGGTTCACTGTACATCTACATGTGTGTGTTTGTCGCTGCAGTACCTTTTACCTTAAAGAACAATGGAAATAATTTCTCATTAAATGACATTAACATAGCAAATGTGACGCATGCAAATGTTTCAGGAAGCAAACAAACGCACACACACACACACACACACACACAATCTGTGCACTGCGGGCGCCTCCAGCCCCGAGGACAGTTCTGCTCCGCTGCATGTGGGTCCTTAACCCAGCGGAGTGTGAATCATAGTCCAGCAGTCAGGTCAGTTAACCCTCTGTGAGTCTCCCCGGCCGCACATCCATTCACACAGACAGACAGTGTGCTTCAGCTTTGCTCTATATATAGCGTCTTTATGTCCAGGGGGAGTTCAGGGCAGATGAGAGGTGTCATTGCTATACTTAGCTCAAATTATGTACATTAATGTGTGAATTTACAGCTACAGTACACTGAAAAACAAATTAGTATTCTTTATATATCATAAAGTTTCTAATTCCTAATTTGCAGTTCAAACATTCTTCATTTTAAACGGGATATGCTAATAAGGACATGGCCGCAGCACACTTTCAGCTACATTTTGAAAATCCAGCCCAGTCATTCTTAATGTGAGCCATTTTACCTTGAAAGGTTGACAACCATCATCCATCCTTTTAACTGAAGGCTTGATCCAATCAGTATTCAGCAGTGACACCACACTTAGTCACTGAGTGAGTCTATTCATTTGCTTAGAAATGTGCCTGTATAAAAAGCAGTAGTTTTTTACGGGAACAAAAGCAAACTTATCAGTTATTCTTGTGCGTGGACTTGACTGCATCATCCCACACGGCGGTCCAGAGGTCTTGCTGAATCAGAATGTCAGTCAGGGTGACAGAGGCAGTCACATTTAAAGTACATGCGGCGAGGCCGGCGTCCGTACGCAGCGCTGAGTCACGATTACATGCCCCTGAAGAGGTGCTGTTCATTCTGTCTAGTTGGAAAACATCTCTCCAGGGATGTGACCTTAGCTGCTGACAAAGACTCTGACCTTTGCATCATATTGTCTGTTAATACAGCGCATACTGCTCCGCTGTACAACGTTAAAGCATTAATGCTCTATACCTAAAGCAGCTTTTCTGTTAAAGTGATGTTTAGTCCGCTGCAGTGGAAGAAATTGCGGTGTGAATGCTGGAGGCTGAAACGCTGATGCTACACTGAATTACTGGCTTAAATGTGTAAGAAGGCTCATAGTAAAGAAACAAAGAGAAGATGCAATAAATCATGTCACATTACAATTGCAGGTGTTCAGAACAAAAATGCACTGCTGTTACCATCTTTCTTCGTCTCTGTCTCTGTCTCTGTCTCTGAGTCTCTGTACCACACCTGTCCACCGGGTGTCCTCCGTGTGTTTTTCACCCCTGTATATTACTGTGGTGTCACGTGAGCTATTACCAATGGGCAACTCTGGGGTCTGAAAAGTGAAGCCAATGCTGAAGTGTCTTAAACTTGCATTCTTCCTAATAGCCAGCAGGGGGCGACTCCTCTGGTTGCAAAGAGAAGTCTGATTGTATAGAAGTCCAAGAGAAAATGAGCCTACTTCTCACTTGATTTATTACCTCAGTAAACATTGTAAACATGAGTTTATGGTCTCAATCGCTAGTTTCAAGTCTTCTTCAATGCAGCATGATGTTCATTTAGCAAATTTCGGTCCCATTTAGAGTCAAATAGACCATAGAGCAGGGGATGCTTTAAGGTGTGGCTACCTTGTGATTGACAGGTCGCTACCACGGCGTTGTCCAATCTGGGAGTTGTCCGTTTTCGTCTTACAACTTTACCCTTTCACAGTGTATTTTCAGTTCATGAAAGTTAATTATAACCTTTTTGGTCGCCTAAAAATGTCTTATTCAGCATTCGGTTGTACTTAAACACCTTTGTCACTTCTGGTTGCAAATAACCCAAGATGGTGAAAGCCAAAAACCAAGATGGATATGGCCAAAATGCTGAACTTGAAGCTTCAAAACGGCAGTCCACAAACCAATAGGTGACATCATGGTGAGTATGTCCACTTCTCATATACAGTCTATGGCTATTACTTGCCTACACAGCTGCTTCATATCAGTTTGTTAGCACAGTAATACATACAGCCTGGCACACAATGTGAGGATTCAAGCCAAATTTTAGACCCAAATTGCTCGCCCGCGACTCATTTTAGAAATGTCTGCCAGATTGGTTGTCATTTTCAGTAACACCCAAACAATCTGGTTGGATTTCTGCCATGTCAGAAATGCTGCTCTGCTGTCTTGCAGTTTGAGCAGTTCCATGGTCCGATTCCCCACATGGCTGCTGTCAAAAGATCTGTTATAAACTGCAGTGAGCTTGCTCTAACAACACTGGAGCAGTATTTCAGAGACTGCGATGATATAAAGCTGAATCACCATATCGTCTAGATCTTCCGGCCATCTGAGGCTCCATCCTTTTTTTTTTTCGTCTTGCTTTCCATTCATAGTACAAGTGTACAAAGTAACACTGCCTTTCCCTCTTTTATCAAAATTGTTGAATAAACTTTATTGGAAATGTCAATGGCCCCTTAGACAGTCCTCTGGTGTCTGCATTTGAATCCTGTCACTTGTACATTACACACACATTACATATTACACATTACAGCCCTAACAATTGCAGCAAACCACTGCAACAGAAAGGAAGTCCATCTGAAAACACTGCACAGCAGCAGCGACATAAAAAGCTATTCTTTTCTCTATAAATTCTGTTTAGTAGGAACACCACAAAGGTAAATTAGGGTAAAACACTAAATCACACAATGAATCCTGGAATGCAGTCAACGTCAACAGACCGTTAACAACTGTACACGTGTATTCAAGAGTATAATTTGTTTTAAGACTACAGTAGCTGGCACCCTCCTGCTAATGTTGGCCCATTACCATATATCTGCTTGCTGTCTCCTGATTGCAAATGTAGTGCCCTTCAAGTGACAAGCTAACATGCTGATATAAATCAGGACACTGCGAGAGAAATCGTTACTCAGTGCTGACTGAAGGAGTGACGACGCTCCCCGCTCACTCATTTCTGTGGAATCGTGGTTTATGGGGGTGACGTGGGGGAGTGGGGGTAGGGTGGGCGTCCCATGCGGCCTATGATTGATCGTCAGCTTGGAGTGCTCACCTGTGCAGCCTCCAAAGATCCCGGTGGATAAGCATATTCAGGGGCCTGCCTGTCTTGACCTTTGCACGGTAATTAAGGGACTGAGCTCGCCGAAAAGAGCTGAGTGCTGATGTGCTACACGATTCTGCGCTGGACCTCAGCGAGTTCTCCACCTCACAGCCAGAAATCAGGCTTTTGAATTCAGTGTGTGTTGTCAGTAGGGCTGCATAGTAGCACACGTGTTGGTCTAGCACTCACGTTATGCAAACAATAAGGGACAAATAGATCTACTGTTCTATTGTTACAAATTATATCATTACAAAAAGTTTGAGAAAGTTTGTGACCCGGCAGCCATGTTGAGATCAGTTGAGGAAACACCAAGCACCGCCCACCAGCCGGAGCAAGCTTTCTCATTTTACAGCTTAATAGTACACTACAAGATGTTTCTGAAAACATTTGAGGAGAGAAATAGGCATTACAGTAACAAAATACTGATTCACATTTGATGTCTAGTTTGACCGTTTGATCGGAGTTAGCGAGTGATTGACAGCTGCCCCCTTTGAATGAACAGCCAATAGGAATGCTCTCTCTCTCTGAGATGACCTGTGATTGGCCAAAGTCTGCCGTCACAGGCTAGATTTTTTAAAGTCTGAAAACAGAGCCATGAGGAGGTGCAGAAGTCTAGTTATCTCTCAAAACACTTGAATAAAATTTTGCTAAAAGGTTATTATGGAATTTTTACCCAATGATGCCAAAAATAATCTGCCTACTGTCGTTTTAAATAGCTGTTATCAGTCGCTATAAGCACCATAGATGTGGGTCAATAGAGACCTACTACACCTACTACATTAGAAAAGTGAAAGCAACACGTTCTAACATGTTGTAAAACTGAATGAAACATTACGTTTTGAACACAAACAAAAAGGCTTCTTTAGGTTTAGGCAACAAAACTACTACTCCTTTAGGTTTAGGGAAAAAAAATACCACTTAGTTAAGTTTAGGGAAAAACATTGTGTTTTGGCTCAAAATAACTACGAACAGAAAGACAACTTCTGTTGGTTTCACACGGGATGCAAACTCCGGTGTCATGGGTGAAAACGCTGTGTTTCTGCTCTTTTGCCATAATTACTACGGTTGCTAGAAGTCACTGTTGTGTTCTTTTATACCTTCTTTTGGTGATCTTACATGTATATAGGTAATAAAACCTACTAATGGGTGTAGTAGGCCCCAATGACCCACATCTATGGGGCTTATAGTGACTGCTGACGTCTATTTAATAGCCTGACAACAGTCTAATTGGCTGAGCAAATAAATTGAAACTTTCAAACTGGAATTGACTTTTTTTGAGAGATAATATAAATGGCACTAGTCAGACTCTGTCAAATTAAGCCACTCCAAAGATTTTCCATTCATTTCGGCATGCTGGCACATGTTCTCGGGGCATGATAAAATGTCAACAAACAGCATTGCAAATGAACAGTTTCTAAGGTATGAGACACCAGTCGGGAGAGCAAACAGGATATCTAGAGTGTAATTGATGGAAATCTACTTGAATCCCCAGCCCCAACAAATACAGCACCTTCTAAATCCCATTTCAACCTTAACTGTTCTTTTCCCGTACTTTACTTGAACCTGGCCCCAACTAATTACTTGCCTGACCTTAAACTGACCTTCAGTAATGACTTAATTAATAAGTGACTGATGCTCTCTCTCATTATGTCTTCCACAGGTTTCCTCTGAGAGGATGAACAAGTGTGCCGCTGAGCTAACTGTTCCGGCATGTAGAAACAACGGGTTAAGCAAAGCAGGTTATTACAGCAGAGCATGATGTTGTTAAACTGCTTGATTTATTTTGTGACTCAGATCAAATTGCTGCCGATTGTACCAAATTAAAGCCTTCTGTTCCAGCGTCAATAAAACTGCTCCCGGGCTGTTACAGACTGAATAATAAAACAAAATGGTAAATCAAGATTACTGTAATGCCATCTAAGCCAAGGAGAAATCTGGCATGTGATCCTTTGTTCATCTCTGGCTGCTACTATTATCTATACTAGCTATTGAGCCACCAGGTAATGATGACACATGTTATGATCATGGGTAATTTATATGTAATGTAAAGTATACTGTCTATTGGCTTACTCTGTGGTGTTGGTCCCTTATGTTTATCATTGCTGCAATGCCAAAACTGAAACTCTAGTCAGATCTCATGTTCCAGCCCTGCATGTTTAAAGCCTCTGAACACCCACACAGGTGTTTTCAGTTAATCTGGCTGATTAGACCTCTTCTCAGGACTCTGTGGGCGTGTGTATAGACTGATTGAGTGACATCTTCCAGTCTCCTGTTAGCTTTGTCGTTAGCTTCGTTTCAACAAAATGACCATAAGATATTGTGTCGTTAGGGAATACCATTCAACAGGTAACATTTCATTTGACCATTGAGGTTACTCTCTTGAGTATGAGTCTGCACTGCACATCCAAATCAAACAGGCCTTGTTCACAGCAGACACAGTAGGAAAAGCACAGGTGTTGCTAATGACATTAGCGATGGCTCTGTTCTATTCAAGTGACCCAGTAAGTCATGACAGTGTGACAGAGAGCCAGCATGCACAATACCAGGACCCTGAAACTGAACCAGCTACATGAAATTCAGCCGTTATCAGCAATTTTATTTACACCTGTACTTTCCATTGTTTACTCTATCGCAAGCAGTAAATCGAGATTTCGGACATCATCGTCATTTCACGTCATCACTGACAGCCGATGAGTAGCACAACTCAACATTAAAGATCAGCTCAGTCACACAGCAGTTCTTGAAATAGTCACAAAATTGAATGTATTGATTTGTGTTCATAGACATTAATTCATTCAATTCGTATGTAATCCATGTCATTCTGAACTGGGAAGTGTGGAGAGCGACAAACGCAGCGTATGGAGGAAATCGGTGTGGATGGGTGGGTCAAAAAACACAGGACTTTTGCCCAGGAGACCCGTGTTTGTGTCCCGTGTGAAACCACAAGTCAAAGATGATTTATTCACGTAATTTCTGCACTTAAGTTACGGCACTTTCTGAGTTATTTTAACCCAAACCACGATCTTTTCCTAAACCTAACTAAGTAGTTTTTGTCAAGTAACATCCGTACTTAATTTATACCACTTCTGGTGTTATTATACCTCAAACCGCGATATTTTCCTAAACCTAACTAAGTAGTTTTGTTGCTTAAGGCTAAACAAGTCGATCTTTTCCTAAATATAACTAAGTAGTTTTATTTTAAAAAGACTGCAGCGGAAATCGACACATGCATCGCGTGTTGCTGGACATTCGTAGGAAAACACACTAAAAATATGTTATTGAAAATCGTGCTGAGCATCACGAAAAAAAGGGAAATTTGTGTCTACAGTATGTACACGAATCAAATAGATTAAATTTCGTGACTATTCCACGACCTGCTGTGAGACTGTTTTGTACAGATAATTCACAAATTCAGTTTAATAATCTGTAAACTGCAACACATTGTTTTGTCAGCAAAAAGTATTATAAATTACATGCCTGGACAATACTTTTTTCCTTTCAATTTCAGTATTTATTCAGGGCACTATATACTATAGAGATCAATTATTGAGTGATTTTGGACACTGTTAGAATCCTGATCTTGGACTTATACAGAGATAAAACTACAGCCCTTTGTGGTGATGTCTGCACTCTAGTGTCTAAGGTATTTCCAAATATACTACTGAAGTTGAACTGAACTGTTGGTTACAGCTGCTTCTGACTTCCACACTGAAAAATAGGACACAAACCGATCATTCCTGCTATAACAGCTATGGTTTCTATTTCATTTGGCCATATTTTAATCACTTCAATACACATAGAAAGACAGAAAAAAAGGTATTGCACTATATTGAATAAAGACACCCACCAACAAACATGTGAAGTGTTAGCTCCTAAACTGACTAGAGTTAATATTTGAAGTGGACTGTTGGGCTGTGATACCACTACACTTACAACAAACAGGAGAGATGCATCCCGCTGGGTTATTTTTGTCCAAACATGAGCAGAAAATGGATTCACACTCCTACCACTTCTTTCTAGAAACAAGCTGACTGCTCTGAGGTGGAGTGAATATTGTTGTGGGCATTTTTCTTTCCATGTTTGTCTACATTGTGTGTGACTAGATGGAGAGCGGTGTGATGTGATAGCCGGTTGGCTGGTCGGCCGGGGGGCCGTTGACCTTGGAGGACTACCTTCTGGCAACAGATCTGCTTCCTGCATTGATTTTTATTTTCATGGCCGGGTTATTTGGGTTTCTGCCCTCGAGTCGCAGCTTGGCTGCCACCAAGGTCAGCTGGGGAGACAAGGAATCTGTTTTTGTCTCCATCAGTTTCACACTGTAAGTAGATATGGATGTGTTGTCTGAATCTTCTTATCGGTCTACTCCATCTGCTGTTACCTCCACAAGCTCTGCCTTTCTTTCATTTTTACTTCTGGAATAAAATGTGCAAAATATAGTTTAGACTCTTGCATGTCAAAAAATGATTGGATATTAACATGGATGTGATAGGTATTTGATGTTATAGGTAAAATGAGAATATAATTTAGTTTAATGGATGTGATAGGTATTCGATATTATAGGTAAAAGGGGGGACGGCCCGGTTGACTTTTGGAGTATGATATAATATATTTAAGAATAAAAGCCTGAATAGTATCAGTTTTTTTCTCAAAACTTGGCCGAGATACGTGCGACTAGGTGTTACTGCGTTTAGGTGTTATCAGAGCGGAGGAGAACAATAGACAGACAGACAGAACACGTCACATTGTTTGATTTCTTAGCCTGTTTGCTTTTCGTGGTTGTAAAAAGAGAGAGAATGAGATTATATTCAGTGCTGTGCTTGTGCTACATTCTTATGTGAGAGCTTTGATTAAAAAACGTATTCTTTGGTTACGGCGGTTAGCAGAAGGCTAAACTATTAGCAACCTTTTCTCTCCATCTTTGAAACGTTTCGCCGATATTGTATGACTCTCTTTTTGATTAACTTTACTGAAGGATAGTTAACTATAGGCATCCAAAAATGTATGAGCCCACAATTTAGCTGCAGCTTTCGACTGGCTACTTAGCTAACTGAGTTTGCTAATTCCGCCATGCTGTCATGAAACACAGCAAATGAGCTGAACAAAGATGTTGCTCATCAGGCATAGCACTGTGCTTTCCTACGCTGTGACAAGAGTGTGTGGATGAAGCATTAGGTTGTTAAATTTTACTCATTTGGCGACTGGCTAGTTAGCTAGCTACATTACTAATTCCACCATGCTACAGAAAATGAGCCCAACAGCGGAGAGGTCACGCTGGGTCACAGTCCCTCTGCCTCACTCCTCATCGGAAGGAGACTACTTCGCTGGGAGGAGAGCAGGCGTTAGCTAGCTAGCTTGTCAGTTGCCGGACAAGCTTGATAGCTAACTAGCCAGTTCCGTCTACAACCTGGATTTGTATATTCATATTTACCAGACAGACATGAGAAAGTTCTCGACCCTCTCGTCTTAAACTCATCAAGAAAGCGAATAATTGTATTTCCCAAAAATGTCAAATTATACCTTGAATGCCATTCTTAAAGGAAGAACTGGACATTATGAAAATGTTAACTACACTAACATGCATATATTTGACCAGATGCCATATATTATGTGGTAAGACCACCGTTACTGCTAATTGTCATGATGGTATTAACTGCAGTATATATAATATCTTGACTCTAGCATGATAAAACTGGTAAAACAAAGCAATTTACTACATGTCTGGTGACCAGCTGAATGTGCATTTCTAAGCTCTGGAGATGGATATGCTCTGGAAATAACATCCTGTGATGAATATCAAGAATATAAACAACTGGGTTTGATTTCAGGGCTCGAGGCAAATCATGCTCAACCTGATCAATACAATTGATTTATAATTCAAAGTTCTCCGCTGTTTTCCTGAGTATTGCACATAGTTTCACAGAGAGAGAGCGAGAGGAAGAGAAGGTAATGATACAGAGGCCCTTTTTTGTATTCAAACAGGCACTTTAATACCTAGTATTGTGTTACTCCCCATCTGGCCTTGAAAACACTCACTCATCGCACTAAGTACCACCTAGAAAATGAAACAGTCTGCTTTTATGATTACAGTAATAAGTTCAGTAGTAAACCTTCATTCAGTGCTACGAAATGAGAGACACATGAATGAGACAGTGCCCCTTAACTCCTTCTGTCTTAACGCCCCCTGAACACACACACACACATACAGTCCAAATGTTGTGATAAATTATGTGAAAGCCTTTTGATCTCCAACATACAGGCCTCCGTCAACATGGGATTAGCTTCAGCTGGTGGAGACCCGAAGTCTACATTTAGAAAAGTGATGGATGGAGGAAACTACAGGACAACGTGTGATCTGATCCACCAGCAGGCCCCGCGACTCGACAGCCCGTCTGAGGACGAATGTATTCATCTCGTGTATCCAATCAAATCCCAAGGATGATGAGCTGACCTCCTCCCCGCCATATCTCACAAACAGGGATCATAACTCTTGATAATGCCAACTGGATGGACTTGTCTCGCAGCGAGTGGAGAAGCCGACCTACCTTTGACCTACTTCCGTCGAGAATCACCAACAGGCAAGATGTCCCCATCCCCCCCATCCTGCTCCTCCCCACCGTGCTCTGTCCAGTTAGGTCTAACCTCCATTTTCCACCTGAATAAAAGCAGCCTCGAGTCCGGTGAGCTAAGAAGGAGCTAAGAAAAGATCAAAGAACATGCTGCACCAGCATGCATAGCTTGACCACACACTGAAAGATGAGTCTCTGGTCTCAGGTTTTTTCAATTTGCAATGTCCATGCAATAAATACAAAATATAAACAATTAAAGCAGCAGTAGGCAGATTGGAGCAAATATAATAATAAAAACAACCAATCAGAGCAGATCTGAAGCTTGCCGTCTCTGAGCATCTGTCAATCACTTGTGAACTCCGATCAAACAGTCAAACTAGGCAGAGCTGATCAAATATGAATCAATATTCTGTTACTGTAATGCCTATTTCTCTCCTCAGTTACCTTTTATTCTTTTTTTTTAGTTTGACCTTTTGTTTGGAGTTTGCAAGTGATTGACAGCTGCCTCCATTGAATGAACACATCGATTTTTTAAAGTCTGAAAACAGAGCCATGAGGAGGAGCAGAAGTCTAGTTTTCTCTCAGAACACTTGAATTACAATATGCTGAAAGGTTATTATCGAATTTTTGCCCAATGGTGTCAAAAACATTCTGCCTACTGGAGCTTTAAAGGGCACTAATTTTAAACATTCAAAAGGACAAAGTATATAAATTATCACCTTTAGAGATTTGACATTTTAACACTTTAAATTGTGCAAAACAATTAAAGAGCAGATATACTGTGTCATATAAGGTAAGTGCATACGTATTAGGCCACATGTCATGTCCAATTTCCATTTCACTCTCTCAGTTGAAATCTATCCGCTTGTGCTTATCTTTTTGTTGCAGAATCAGTCAAAACACAGTTGCCAAAGGACATAATCAATAGTTTTTACACGTCTATTGTGAACTGAAGTTTCTCAGTGACTTACAATTGACCGTTTAAACAATAGCATCTCCATCAATCATTCATTTTCTAACCCGTTCATCCCGTTCAGTGTTGCGTGGGGCTGAGCAAGACGCACACTGGACAAAACAATCCAATCTATTTTGACAAATCACCGAACATCTTTATGTGCGCGGGGAGGGGGGGTGTAAAGTGACACATTGCTGACTGAAGCACAACAGCAAATGTTGCTTCAATAATTAACAAGGGCCTAAACCTTCTGTCTGTCCCCCAAGAGCTCCTTTATAATGTGTCTCTCTTCAAGCTGTCCTTCCCACCACCATCATTATCAAAACAAACTGGTTGTAATTGCCTGCTTATAGGCCATGATACTCAATTAAAAAAAAAAAAGGCTAATAGTATATTAGCCATTCAGAATGCCAAAGACAGTTCTTACATAAGTTCAGGCCAATTTGAAAAAATAAAATCATTATGTGCAATATAAATGAACAAATATGAAATTATTTTCAGGATTGAAAGCAGGATTTGTTCTCTTGGAGCTATAACAATCAAAATTCAACCAAAGTTGTCTTATGCTCATTACTTTGAATAAAAAACAGTATTGGTAGAACAATACAAGGACTATAAGGACAACATAAGCCTCTTTTACCATCGGCTCCAATTACACAAAGTTTAAAACTGGACCCAGGTAAGATGGCCGCCATATGGTTCCATCCTGGAATCGCAAGTCATCAGAACGCGTCACATCTACTGTTTTATATCTATGAATACTCATATCCACAATGCCCCCACAATATGTCTCATATACTATGCACTTCCATATAAGTATGTGTACCACATAAGCGGGTATGTATCTGCACATTCCTGTTGTCTTTCTTTGGCAAGAAAGTCCCCGCCGCCCTATTTGTTAATGTAACACTTGATAAAAACACTGTCAGAGTCAAACTTGTGGGGACAGAGGTTGTCACACTGTCATTGGCATTTGAAGTTTATCTTGAAGCAACTTGCACTACCTCTCCTGAGAGACTTCAGCTGAGCCGGATCAGCTATCTGAGGCTGTTCAGAGGGGGGGTCAGTCTTTCCCTACAGGGGTTCACTGACACAGCAGTGTTAAATAAACATGCTGCCATCTAGTGGATAAGGAATGGTAAGCACAGCTGTCATTTCTGAAGCTGCAGAAATCAGACATTTAGAAGATAATTTAATACTGTAAGAATAATTTGGGGTTGCCAGCTTTGGCCTGTCTGTCCCATCTTTTAAACCCTCCAATGGAAAGTTCTTTTGAAAAAGGGTTATTCATTACAGGGTTTTTTTGTTTGTTTTTTGCAATTGCCAAGAAACAAAAACTGGTACTTGTGGCACAGTTATTTAAACCTCTAAGTCATATCTATTGTCCAGGTATACTAAACCATTAGCAAGTTGTATGCTTTACACTAAGTTTGAAATCCTAAAACAGGCTTTTTGAAAATATTTAGGAGTATTGAAAATAAGCAAATTTGGTTGTTTCCCCATAGCTCATAGTCTATATTTACAACGTGCTACAAGTTAAAATGACAAAGATTCTAGATGCAGTACGGTGTTTTATACTTAGCACATCAGTGTGCAGTTGGCATGTGGGAAGAGCTATTTATTTGGTGTTTGTGCGTAAAGTTGTGATGCAAAAATAGCATTTTAGAAGAGTTTATATGGTTTTGAATAAAGTGTTTGCTTTTTAAGAGATTTTGTGTTTTTGTTTTTTTTGTGTTTTGACAGAGGTTTCAGAAATTGTGTTTTAGCCATTGCAAAAAACAGCTTATTAATGTAATGACTTACATTTACTGAAATACCTGAAGGGTTATTATGAAGTGAGAAACGCATGACACATTTCATCGCTGACTTAATAACATTTGGAACTGCAGATTTGATGGAATATAACATATTTGGATGATCCCAAAAAACATTTCAATTACAGTAAATCATATTTTTGTATGCCATACTATTTCCTAACCTTCAAACTGTGCCATGTTTGACATAACCATCAAAAGGATCTAAAATAGAGCGTTTCAGACAGACAGAGGGTGAAAAGAGGTACTGCAGCACAGGCGGTATGAGAAAAGTAAAGTGTTTTTTGAGCATTAAAGCATGTAAACGTTTTCTTTCATTTATTTTTATAACAAGATTGTGATTACACAATATGATATATCATATTTGTCACCCTCTACTGGCAATCTGAATGTCTCCAAGTCATCTTTCCTCCACTGCTGTCAAACCTGGCTGCTGTCTGACTCTAAACACTCAGTTGACACGGGACGATTGACTACCTGAGTTGGTATCAGTGTCTCGAATAAATGTACTTTGTTACTTTCCAGCTCTGATTAAATTAAACATTAAAAATGTATGTATTTTAATACAGTACAACAAAGTTGACATACTTTGTCCACTTTCTGAGCCATTTCCACACTTTTAATCAATGAAATGACAAATAATTACAAAAACCAGATTGTCATGAATAAGAAACACCAACTAATTTTCTTTCACAATCATCATAAAACAAAAAACATACAACAACAAACATATACAGTAGTGGCTGATCACATAGCTACAGTATCTCTATTCTGTCTTGCTACTTTTCTACTGAGAGGACACTGATTTATAGAACATCATCACTGAAATACAACTAATCGTATTTGTGTCAGTAACAGAATAATTTATGATTTGGCTTCAATATGATGCACTTAACAATACCTGTGATCTCAAAGGGAAGACCTGATAGAAAACGGTCAAACGGTACAGAAAGGAGAGTCCCTGTTATGAAATGGTCACTTATGATCTGACAGTTTATGGAACAGCCAGAGGTTCATTAGACCAATATACTGTATGTGGGCCATTAATATGTCAGAATCTGATATTAGCCAGTAAGTATGATCCTACTTTAACTTTTACATAAAAAAATGATACATTTAAACTAGGGCTGTCAACGTTAACGTGCTAATAAAATGATAGCGTAAATTTGTTTTAACGTCACTAATTTCTTTGACACATTAACGCAATCGATATTTCGGAGGTTGTAGTGGTCTGTTTTAAAGCTAGAGGGAAGATACTGGTATCATAAGAAACTAAAAAACCTAAGGAATCCTTTGTTACCAAGAATGTCATACTAGCTTGTTGAGGAGGCTAAACAACAACACAGAGTTACGCCAAATCTTTACCACAAAAAAACTGGCATGGCCATTTTCTAATGGGTCTCTTGACCTCTGACCTCAAGATATGTGAGTGAAAATGGGTTCTATGGGTACCCACGAGTCTCCCCTTTACAGACATGCCCACTTTATGATAATCACATGCAGTTTGGGGCAAGTCATAGTCAAGTCAGCACACTGACACACTGACAGCTGGCTTGAGTTTGCCATGTTATGATTTGAGCACATGTTTTATGCTAAATGCAGTACCTGTGAGGGTTTATGGACAATATTAGTCATTTTTTTTGTGTTGTTTATTGTGTTCCAATAATAAATATATACATACATTTGCATAAAGAAGCATATTTGTCCTCTCCCATGTTGATAAGAGTGATAAATACTTGACAAATCTCCCTTTAAGGTACATTTTGAACAGGTAAATTAATTAATTAATTTGGGATTAATCGCGATTAATGATGGACAATAATGCGATTAATTGCAATTAAATATTTTAATTGATTGACAGCCTTAGTTTAAACATATTGGGTATTGCATATCAGCAGTTTCCAACTCACATAAAAAAACAATGTGTAGCTACTGTAGCTGCTTGCAGTGTGAACGCTGGTGGAATTTAAGCCCCCCACAGTTTGTGAAGGACTTCCCACACTGTCCACAGATGTAAGGCTTCTCTCCCGTGTGGATGCGGAAGTGCCTGGTCAACGCCCCGGAGTGACGGAAACACTTGGAGCAGACGGCACAGGTGTACGGCCTCTCTCCTGTGTGGATGCGAAAGTGAGTCTTGAGGTTCTCCATGCGGTTGAACTCTCGGTTGCACTCGGTGCAGCGGAAAGGGCTGCAGCCCGGCGGGTAAAGCTGCAGTCTGGTCCTCTTGCTCCCATCTACGGGCTGCTGGCCGTACTGCTGGAGCCTCTGCTGGCACTGGCCGTAGTGGCGCCGCAGAAGGCTGGGCAGGTGGAAGGTCTGGTTGCAGGACTTGCAGGTGTAGAGGTTGGCGAAGGTGTGGCCGAGGTTGCGGCTGGTCCGCACGTGGGCTTCCTGAACTTGTGGGGGGGCCTCTGGGATGGGAGCTGGTTCTGTGAGCTGGAAGATGTTTGGGAACTCTGAGAAGAGGGATGGAAGATCTGTGGACGTTAGTGGTCACGTGGGGGTTAAACTGAAGGACATTTTGTTTTGTTTTTTTCACCTCAATTCAATTTACATTTAAAAACATGATTTAGTTGGCAAGTTTGAATACTTTCATCACTTTTTTTCAGTTTCAGATAATCATCATCAGCATGGCAGAAGAGCAACATTTTTTGCAGCCTTAAGTCAGCCATAATAATACACAGAAAATATGTTTACATGCAGAACTGAATGCGTGAAGATGACAGTTTGATTGTCACATATAATGCAAACTGGCTGATTACAGTTTGTTTTGTAGAACTGATCAATACTAGAAAAGCAATCAATAGAAAGGCCTTGGTCTGAATTCATTTGAATAGGCATTTTATCAAATTCAACATTACAGTAATATAGATATCATTTATTTTTAAAGCCCTGAGGTCTAAATGCTGTTTCAGAGAGGGAACACAGAGCACTTAGGATGTAAAGATTAACATAACACACACCAATCTGAATAGTTAACCCCACTTAATATGTTGCTATAAAAAGGGACATTGTGTTTTCATGTCTTCCTTCTTACCCTGAGCCAGCCTGGTGGTGCAGGACAGAGCAGCGTCTGAGTCTTGGATCTGCATATCCAGCGCTTCTGGCTTCCACTCCTCCAGCATTTTGGACTGGACCGCTGACATACAGTCCGGGCTGAAATCCTCCACTTTGATAGAGTCCAAATAGCAAGCTGAATCTTCTTCCTCCTGCTTTACTGTAACTGGTTTTAAAGTGGGCTCGTCATCCATGCTGGGAAGTGGTGGCGAGTTGCGGTCTTGAGCTGCCAGTTGTAGACATGGCTGGTTGATGCGTTCTACCCTCACCACACACACACGGGAGATCTCTTCGCTGACTTCTGTAAACAAAACGATCACATGGTACACGCAGTGAGCGAGGGAACAGTAGACATCTTTCTGCATTATTTACAGGAACATAATACAATATGTTTATTCCTTAAACTGTCTAGTAAAAGTATTCATTCTTATGAATTACAGATATTTGAGCACATTTTCAATGCCATCTAAGTTCATTTCTGAGTTTGGCCACGCTCTCTCTTGGTAACAGAAGAACTATAATCCCCCTAAAACAATATAAGATGGTGTACAGACGAGGATTAAGTTACTTTAAGGATTAACAACAGAATTTGACCCTACTGTAATAGAGCAATTGCAATCCCAATATGTTGATATGTGTTTTAACCTGAAAAAGAATTCAAGGTGTTTTTCAAAATAAACTAAAACTGAAATTAAAATAAACTATTATAATAAGCATTAAGTTTAGATGATGTAGATGTCATTTTTAGGGTTCTCAAATGATGTTTTGTACTATATTGTGTAGTGTATTTTGTTATAATTTAAAATTTTGATGTGTAACCTGCACAAGCATGAGCAAACAGATGTCTCAGCAATTCTATCTGTTAGCAACACATGCAGTCACAACTAGCAAGTGTTAATTTGGCACTGGAGTCTCTAAAAAATGTGTAAAAACAGTCTGCACTATATACAGCATAAACATGCATGCACACTTAAAAGATGCTATTGATAACATTCAGCCACAAGATGTTGTATTCTCCCTCCCCCGTTCCATTGCATTCACTTCACAACAAGTCGTTGCCAGGCTTTTACCATCAGTCTCAACCATTTGTCACAATCAGAATGTTTTTTTCCAGGAAAAGCCATACTTTTATTCAGCACCTTTGTAAAGGCTCTGTGGATGTACGATTTAAAAAAAAATATTTGTCTACATAAAAATGTAATCAAAAAGACCTTTAAGTTCAATCACAAGTTGGACATTAACTACAAAAAAACAGTGCCACTTAATCAGTGTGGCTGTATGCCATTTACTCCTGTGTCGCTAATCCTTGACCTGTGATGTCAGATTTCTCTCGGTGACGTGCGGTCTAACTACCTGTTGACAACAGCAGATGGTGGCACACAGTGAGGCTGGTAACTCTCAATGCTTTTCTTTACAGGGAAAGACCTTTGATTTGGCACCTTTCTAAAGGCTCTGTAGATGCATTATTTTTATAAAATATATATTTGTCTACATTAAAATGTTATAAATGAGACCTTTAACATTTGAGGCAAAGGTATCATATTCTACTTCTAAGGTATGTTGGTAAGGCACAGCAAAGCAGCTTTATATGTATAGCACATTTCAACAACAGGGCAATTCAAAGTGCTTTACATAAACATTCAAGAACATTGAAACAAAGTGCAAAAGAACATTAAGACATAATTAAAACATTTATAAAAACATAAAAACATTAAAGATTAGAAAATAAAAACAAGCTATAAAAGCTAGGATAGAAGCTAAAATAGAGTATAACACACAAGAGTAAAAGTTCTAGTGCAGTATAAGATCATTATCTGGTTTAATAAAAGGAAAGTTTTAAGCTTTGATTTAAAGTAGGAAAGTGATCAAACATGAAATAAAAACAGCTAGGCCTACATACCTTCTTTAGTGAAGGCATCACAAACAACAGCACACCCATCATCTCCATCTCTCTCTGAAGCAGCATCACTGCCATGCTGAGTCTTCACATCACACATCTGCTCCTCGTGTTGACGTTGTTGGTCATCAGGAGGCTGCAGTGCACGGCTGTGACCTGCAGGAGGAGAGGAGTCACCTCTGACCCCCGTGACACTGATGTGCACTTTGCTTATTTGGGGATTTGGGGTTTTGGGATTGTATATACTAGGGTGATCTGCACGGTCGGTTGCATTCAGGAGTTTCTTTGCAGGAGGAGGAGACCCGCCTCCTCCACCTCCTCTCTCCTCCAGCAGAGCTTCAGCTCTCTGCAGTCTTTGTTTGAGCGACTGGTTCTCTCGTCGCATCTCCTCACAGACGTCTGCTGTCGCCTGACCCACCAGCTTCGTCACCTCTCGAACTGCGATCTCCACGGCCACCTCAAAGGCTCCGTGTATGGCTGCAGCCAGCTCCTCCTGGAGACACGGAGCAGCAGACTCGTCTCCTCCGGCTGATGCTTTAGGACGCTTCTTAGCCAGCTGCGGCTTCATGGTGCGTTCAAAGGCACTTTTAGCTCTCTGTGCAGCGATATGGTATTAAATAAAAACTCTCTACGGATCACAGGATTTCACACAGCTATGGATGCCTTGTGGCAGGCTGTTTACAAGCAAAGAGAGAGAGGGGTTTTACTTCCGCATTCAGCTCCTGACACCTACTGGTATGGAGGCTGAACTGCACCCAAAACAATACAAACTTAAGATAAATTGAGAAACTCAAGTTTATTATGTCAACAAAATGTAAAAATGGCACTTTTAACAGCAGCTTTTTAAACAGGTGTAAAAGATGCGTTCAGGGCCTGGTCCATCATCAGCCACGGGATTTATATTCATCCAGGTGGACCAGTATCCAACCTGAAGGTCCGAGGACGGTCACAGCCATCACAGTCAGCACGAACATGGATTGCTACAGGAACAGAGAGACATGTGTTACCTCCACACTTATTATTCACAAATAATAAAAACACTTTAAGGGCTTTAAAGACAACATATTGTCCAGCTCCTGCCTCATTAGCAAATAACTTACCCCCGGACCGATGTTGTCTTTAGGTGGTTTGCTGCTGATATTATAACGTTGTTGGATCATCACACCGACTCTGTGAGAGAGAGCCCGGCGAGTCCTCAGGAGTCCAGCAAACAGCCCACTCATGTTTGGCTTCCGTGTATCTGATCTGAGACCAGAGAGATGACTGGTGAAACCTGTAGGGCCAATCCAGGCGAGCATTAAAATACCTGTCCTGAGACACACCTGTGTTTTAATTAGGTTGCCTTCAAGTACTATAAGAAAAAAAACACAATAAAAGCTTTGATGCAGCATTATTCCTATATTTAACATATATACATCTTGTTCTCTGGTTGTTATAATTACACAAAACTGATCAGGTTACACATGAACCTTCTAGAAATCCCTTTTGCCCCTTCCCCTCTCCCTTTTTGTTTTTTGTTTGTTTGTTTTTCAATAGACTTTATTTTAGATTTGTAAACAATACAAAGAACAATTAAATCAATACATAGGTAAACAATACACAAATAAAATAAAGGGATAAATAAAAACATTCAAACATAAAAATAAATAAATAACATAAAACACAAAACATGCCAGGGGTTAATATAAATAAATTGGTAACTTAAATAAAAACATTAAAATGGGAGCACAAACTTGTCATTTTACGAGCCTTTTTGTTTTTTTCAGAATATATAGTCTTAATATATAGTTCCATTTCTTTCTTAAAAACATTAAAATGTGGTTTAGCTCTTGCAAATTTGCATTTATGAATGTAAAATTTTGCGACAATGATAATGAGAATTGATAAGAAAATATTCTCTCTCATATAGGCCTACTGTGTTGAACCTAAAACAACGCAAAATACATTTTCCAGTAGATAAGATCTAGATAATATTTTCCAAGATAAAAATATCTTGCCACCGTTTACGGGTACCCCTCTCCCCTTTTGTACAATTATCCTGTGTGAGAGGTATGGGTGTCATTTCTTTTGGCCCATTTATTATCCTAATCCATCCCATTATTTCTTGCGTTGTATTTTTTTTGTTTCCTACAATGTTATAATGTCTATCCCAACCTGTCAATATATTAATTTCAACGAACTGGCATTTAAAAATAGGTGTTTTAAGAGTAAATGCTGCTAGCTTACAGCAAATTAAGATAACTTCCGTTTTGTATACTGTATTTGTGTGTAGGAGCTGGAGCGGGCAGTAGATTTAACATGGAGGTTCTGTTTCCCTATGTGTCTATAAGAATAAACAGAGGCCAACTATAAAGAGATCCTGAGGTCACGGCATCATATTATGTATTATCTGATATAATATATTATATCTGACCAACACAGAACGCCAGAAGTCCACCGGTTACACTGATTCATTTTCCATTGTTTTTAAATCAAAAAAGTCAAATAATAATGTCACTAGCTGGTAGACCTGAATCTTGGAATTACTTATTTGACCAACAAAACTGTTTTATTAACTGATTATTATAATTGTTGATTGTCTCAGTTGTCTCTTTGTCAGTATTTTGTGTTTTTATGAATGCTAAAGCACTGACTGGCAATGAATGTGAGACTCCCTGGGATGCTGGCCAGCAGTAGCTCTATGGAGGGTAAAAGAGCACTCCACTACATTTCAAAGGGAATTTTGCAATTTCATAATCAACTCAATTTATCTTCGAGTCAGTAGTTTCAGTTAGTAGATTCTTTGCAGCAACTGGTTACTTTGCAGATTAACTTCTGTTAAAGGTCCCATATTATAAAAAAGTGAGATTTTCATGTTTTTTTATTATAAAGCAGGCTTAAGTCCTATATAAATACTGTGAAAGTATCAAAACACTCAATTCACAGGGAAATACACACAGCCCGTATTCAGAAACTCTGCATTTGAAACAAGCTGTCAGGATTTCTGCCCATTCGTGATGTCACGAATATACAATATTTAGACCCTTGACACAATTTTAAACGTAAACATTCTTGATGTGTCTAAGTTTATTCCTGGTTGCAGTGTAATGTGAATGACATCAGCTGACAGGAAGTACACGTGGACCCAAGCTGTTGCCTAGCAACGCAATTCTGTTGCAATTCTGTCAAAATGCACTAAAACGGAGCATTTCAGACAGAGGGTACTTGCAGGCATATTCAGGCAGACATTATGAGGAAAATAAAGGGTATTTTGAACATTACAGCATGTAAACATGTTCTAGTAGAAACACAAAATACAAGTATGAACCTGAAAATGAGCATAATATGGGACCTTTAACTTTGACTTTCCCCACATGTGTGTGTGTGTCTAATGTCCCCCAGTTAGTCTGAAAGCTTGAATTAGTGTTTGAAATAGCAGGAGCCCATAATGCCTGATCCTTTCTGTCTTGGACTTGTTGGCTCCAGTTGGTTTGTTTTTCTCTTTCTGACTCTTGTTGTTAGGTGAGCACCTCGGCACTGACGTCATTAATGGATTACTCTTTGATTATTCCTCCACGTTCCCCTGCAGCTCGGCTGGAAATGGGTCGGCTCGGCATTAGTGCTTGTGAAGGTTGGTCGTAGTCTGGATGCTGGCTGAATAATCAGTCTGTCTGTCTGCTGGTGGTGCATGGTTGGTCTCATTCACACTACAGAGGGGAAGGTAAGCACTCTCATCTATATTCTACCAGTGTTTCAAATCATTTTGAGTTTTTTTCTTTAGTGTAAACTAGGCTAATGTAAACTTATTTTTATAGCATACAGCTGTAAAACAAATCAGCCAGGATAATATATGGAAGTAAGTTAAAGGCCTTATTGATAACATTTGTATGTAGACAAATATTTAAAATATATATATATTATTATAATAATACATCCACAGAGCTTTTAGAAATGTGCCAAATAAAAGTATGTTTTTTTCTTGAAAATAAAAAAAAATATTCTGAATTAGTCATTAAAGCATTTTTGGCGGGTCCAAAATGAATGTTTTGTTTATCTCTGTGGAAGATATCTGAGATTTGGTTCCCACTTCTAACAAGGCTTGTGAGACAATAGTATAATGTCGTTGGTATCACGTGGTATCTCTGGGTCGTCAGTTAGTGTGGAAAATGCGGATAATGAGATTAACGATAAATGCCTGGCAACGACTTGTTGTGAAGTAAATGCAACATGTAGAGGCTGAATGTTATCAATGTTATCAATAGCACCTTTAATGGGAAATTACATGAGGAGGAGTGGGTGCTATTGCTATTTCAAAAACTGAAAAATACTGGCAAAACATATGGAGCGTAATTGACTTGGCCTAACAATTTCTACTAAGGCTTTTTTATTCTATAGCCTGTCACTTGTATGTAGGGGGATGCTACTATATGCCACAAAGCAACAATCTGGTTTCCTTGCATAGTGTCCAGTCACACTGTAAAACAGAACATCTTAATAAAAGAAGTGAGTTAACATAACTCTATCCTCCCAAAAATGTGGAGCGACTCATTCCCATGAATTTAGCTTAGCTCAAAAATGAGTTGTTGAAGTAATAACTCAGTTGTTTTGAGTGCACCTACATTTGTGGGGAATTTTATGTATTGGAAATATGATTCCAGTTGGTTCATTTGACTCATTTGATTTAAATCAACTTAAAGAAAATTTGTAATTCTTTTAATCATTAAAAACCCCTGCTATAATGCTAAATGTGGCTTAAGATTAATTTTTTTTGTTTTTATTCAGTTTATATATCATCATATTGTGCCCAAGTAAACCAAAGAATATGTCTGAATAATTATTAATGATCCCCCAAAGTGTAAAGATTTGATGTTAGTCACATAACTATTTTAATAATGAATTAATCTGTAACATTTGCAGGTAGAAATGACAATCATTTTCTGTTTCCAGCTTCTCAACTGCGAGATTGTGTTGCTTTTGTGTTCACTTTTATGAAAATGAATCAAAAACAAAATTGGCAGATTTGTTGAAAATGAAAATAGTCATTATAGTTGCAAAAAACAGTACCTCCAAAAAGCAAAAAATGACATAAATCTTATAGTTTCAGCTTCTCAAAAGTGAATATTTACTGGTTTTCTTTTTCTATTATGATATTAGATTAATTGGGTTTTTGGTTGGATAATACAAGCAATTTATCTCAATTTAGGATTTGGAAAATTGTGATGGCCCAAACGAGTAATCAAGAAAATAGCTGCCAGCTTAATCGAATGAATAAAGACATAAGACCTTATCAGACAGGAATGGTAACTAGGTTGTTTGGCTGCCATCATGGTCTGCTGGCTGAAGGCTCGAGCTTTGCTTGTGGCTGTGATCTCATTAGTTTAACCAATTTGGTCTCTCTCTCTTCTCTCCCCGTTCACCTTCCTGTCAGACACCTTCCCCCCCTTGATACTGTCCTCTCGTCCTTACGCACCTGGAAGCTCTCCATCCTCGCAACATGGCATCCGCCTCCTCTGAGGATGTCCTGCCGCCTGTGCAGTGGAAACTTTCCAATCAACGAAGCAGGAAGTCTGCTTGCTCCAACATCTTTACAGGGGTCAGCCTGCACCAGCTGCACAGGCTGTTCAGAACGGCAGGGGACAGAGACGCCGAACACCGGGCGAAGCTGGTGTGGCGAGGGATGGATGCGGACATGGAGGGGTCAGAGGAGGCAAAGGGGGAGGAAGAGGAGGACAGAGGGGAAGAGGCAGGGCTGGCCCAGGCCTTGGTGGGGCTCCGAGTCCGAGCGAGGAATAAAGCGGGCTTCAGAGCAGAGGGACGCAGAGACCACACACTGCTCAGAGCATCAGGGTATCTCAGGTGGGTGACGGTGTCAAATGGCAGGAGGTCAGCAAATAGTAAAGAAAGGATGTGAAAAGTGATATGTAGTTGAGGAGTTAAAAGGAAAAGGAGTGAAACATTTCTCTCCCTATTCATTAATAATCTGTCATTTTATGTACATATGAACAATCAGTTGAACTTGCAAGTCTTCTAGATCTTGTCTTACTGGATTCCAGACTCCCTCTACGTTTTGAAATGCAGCATGTAAATTGTCATGTGCCTAACAAACTCAGCATGACCTCACAAGACTGTCCTCCCCTCTCTTTCTGCATACCATCACACATACACACACATACGCACACACAGACACACACACACACACACACACACACACACACTTGTCATGCTTTGCTTTCGACATTCCTCACTGAGTTGAAATTAGATTTGTTGGAGGAGTAATGAAGTGAAACAGAAAGGCAAAATTGTGGTGTGAGTCTAGAGGGAGAGAGAGAGAGGGGTTATTTTAACCCAAACCATGATCTTTTTCAAACTTATCCTATGTGCATCTACAAGGTAATAACATAGACTGTATATAAGAAGTAGACATAATCATGTCACCCATTGGTTTGTGGACTGTCTTTTGCAAGTACAACAGAACTCTAAATAAGACACTTTTAGGTGGCCAAAAAAGGTTATAATAAAATTTCATGACCTGAAAACAGGGTTAAAGTTGTTAGACAAAAACACTTACAACTCCCAGACTGGACAACGCCGTGGTAATGACCTGTCAATCAAAAGGTAGCCCCGCCCAAAAGCATCCACTGCTTTATGGTCTATTTGACTCTAAATGGGACCATAATTTACTAAATGAACATCATGCTGTATTGAAGAAGACTTGAAACTAGGGATTGAGACCATAAACTCATGTTTACAATGTTTACTGAGGTAATAAATCAAGAGAGAAGTAGGGTCATTTTCTCATAGACTTCTATATAATCAGACTTCTTTTTGCAACCAGAGGAGTCGCCCCCTGCTGGCTATTAGAAAGAATGCAAGTTTAAGACACTTCCGCATTGGCTTCACTTCTCAGAGCCCGGAGTTACCCACTGGGCGGTAATAACAAAATGGTGTACTGGAACAATTTGTTAGCCAAGCCAGTGGCATGACGGCTCTAGAGATGGCAATGTTGGTCTGTCGGTTGGTGGGCCACCACTTCGATCCAGTCTGAAATATCTCAACAACTAATGGATGGGTTCCCATGACATTTGATGCACTGTATCTTTGTATCTACTGCATCTTTTCATCTAAATTAAAATTTGTACAGTATAAATTCCTGCAAGACTAACGACATTCCCATAAGCCTCGGTTGTTTTTAGTGCTAATCAGCAAATGTTAGCATGATAACACTCCGGACCATAGACTGTATATAAAGATGGACGACGTATCTCCCTCCCACTATACAGAAGTGAAGCCAAGATATCCCGGATACGGGAGCTGCCATCTTTAGATTTTGACGTCATTTGGAGCCAGAGTCTGCGCAGTAGTGATTGGGCGGTTGAGTCACGGTATCAAGGTCACCTGACCAAACCAATCGCGAGCCGAGTACGGCCGCAGCTTGTCAGCGAGAGAGATTCACAGCTGCCAATCACGACATCTCACCCCCTTTTTATAGCATCAAATAACTTATAACCAAACCTATCAGAAAAATGAACACTTGAACATACACCAGTGTGATAAGAATTACCTCTGCTAACATGGAGGAGGCGGGCTTTATGATCTTTACTGCAGTCAGCCACCAGGGGGCGATCGAGATGTTTTGGCTTCACTTTTGGGGAGCTGTTATGTCGTCCATCTTTATATACAGTCTATGCTCTGGACTAATTGTGAACATTATGCCTTCTCAACATCAGCATTTTAACATTGTAAATGTAAGCATGTTAGCCTGCTGATGTTAGCTTTGCTCAAAGCACAGCTGTGCCTAGCTACAGCCTCGCTAGCATGGCTGTAGACTTTTAATCTTATCTGATACTATGGTTTCAAAATCACCTGACTTCACTTCTTCTGCATAATGCTGTGAGTTAAAGCTGTGTTTAAATATATAGTAGGGTTTTGTCAATCATGCTCAAGTGTCTAAAGTGACATTGATAGCTACACAAAACATCTTTATTTCAGTTGCTGAATGGTCCTTTTCCTGAGAATAAAGGACCATTATGACTTTTTCCATTCTGTCATCCATACTGCCAGAGTAGCATTATACATTATGTGCTCAGTATAATATGTAGACTAGACCTGTGATAGTTCAGCCAAACTAAAGTAACATCTCTTTCTTTCAGAATTGAGGAGCCATTATCCGGCTACAGCGTTGAGGAGGAAGAGGCCGACATAGAGCCCAGTTCGGGAGAATTTCTGCCAGTGACTGAGGAAGACATCCCAGAGAACCATAACCCCTTTAAACCCTCCTCATGGAGGTTGGGTGTGGCACGACTGGAGGCCAAACACTCTGAACGCTACCTTCACCGCATCCTCCACTAACAACGGACTGGATTCCTCACACGGTAGTGGAAGCTGGAATATTGATTCTGCATGAAAGGCCATATTGTGTTACTAATGTTAGCACCTTCTGCTAACGTGTACTGTTGAGTAAAGCCTGAAATAAAATTTCTGATGTACATGAGTACAATGCATTTTTCAGGGCACACATTAGCTGGGCAGTTGGTGTCGCACTTGCCAGAGAACTCATGATATATTATTGTCACGGTAAACGGGGCATCAAGGGCACTTTAAGAGCATTTGTACCTAGGGTGTTTTTTGTTTTCACGACTTAATACTGAAATAAATGTCCAATGAAGAAAACTGCATTAACAGATTTTTTGGCCACTTAGTAGCAGCATAAACAAGCAGTAAACACATAACTGACATCACTTTTAAGTCAATATGCCATCAGGAGTCGTGTTTCTGACTACTTGTTGAATGTAAGTCCAATACTCACTCTCGTTTTAGCTCTGTTTTTGGTCTCCACCATAGACTGTATATAAAGATGGATGTTGCGTCTCCACTTCCTCCCACTGTACAGAAGTGAAGCCAAAATATCCCGGATACGGGAGCTCCCACCTTGAGATTTTGCCGTAATTCGGAGTCAGAGTCTGCGTAGTAGTGAACGGGCGGTGGTACCACGGTATCGATGTCACCTGCCCAAAGCAATCGTGAACCGAGCATGGCCGCAGCTTGACAGCAAGAAAGACTCACAGCTGCCAATCATGACATCTCACCCCCTTTTTACAGCATCAAATAACTAATTAAAACCAAACTTATTTGAAAAATGAACACTTGAGCATACATCAGCGTGATAAGAACTACCTAAAATGACAGAAAGACTTTTTAGTTTGGCCCATGTCCCATCTGCTAACATGAAGGATTTATGACCTATACAGCAGCCAGCCACCAGGGGGGGGCAATCCAGATGTTTTGGCTTCACTTTAGGGGAGCTGTTATGTCGTCCATCTTTATATACAGTCTATGGTCTCTACCGACTCCGGAGGGAAACATCTGGCTCTTTAGCTGCTATGTTCACCAGCTAGCTGCTGACTGTGTCGGTCTGGTGCTGAGCAGGAGGTGTACAGTGGAGCCTTTAGAGATTTTTTTGCTGAAAACGAAACAATGCTGATGAGAACAGTTAAACTGGACCAAAACAGTAATGTTGCAGGCCATAAAAACAAAACAATGAGCCGCAAAGACACTGAAGGGAACTAGAGTCAGGTGATAATTCTCTGTGGGTTCATCACTACAAGTGACTCCTTTCACATTACGTCATTTCATCCATTGATACAGTATAAAGCTGTTGATTATAGCAGCCTGATGATTTGGTCAACCATTAGCATACCATTGTTGGACTGTAACATTTCTAAAATGACCTGCAGTTGTAATTATACCCAGAGTTCCTCAACAGAACACAGTAAAGGTTCTGGAGGTCTGGCTGAATTTTTCATATTTGTGTTGTGCGACTGTAAACATTGCTCATTCACAAACACACAAATAATCTGTATTAATGGAATATGTTTTAATTATAATCTATCATTAAATATTACATACAAATTATACAGTGCATTGTCACAATACATTTCATGTCAGTTCGGTACAGCAGGAAGTTACTTCGTAGTTTACTTAGGTCCACCCCACGAGCCAGAAAATGAACAGAAATCAACATGGCCGAGACAAACGAGAGCTTGTGAACTGGGAATCACACCAACCCTCCTCTGCCTGCTTGCACATGGGATCATTTTGTCTCCTTCGCCAACGATTTAACTCATTAGAGAAAAAAGGAAAAATTAGGCGAGCCAGTCATACTCATCTTAGCTTAACTAACAGTTTATGTCAGTTTGTGTCACCAAAAGTGCCTCTGCTTTCAAACATCCCCCTCAGATGACTTGCAGATCCTAAACTAAACAGTTAGGAGGTGCAATGAGCAACTGTGAAACCAGTTCACATGGCTTGTGATCACCGTGTTAAGACACACACACACCACCGAGAGCTCAGTTCCTAAATCTTCATGACTTAACCAAAATGAACACTTCTCGTATTTGTTAAAAAATAAAAAATCTTCACCAGTGGCACCAGTGCTTTCCCCAGCCCAGGGCTTTTAACTGTGTGGGAGGGAATATGCAGGTGAATATTAAAAAGGCAAAAAGGTATGAAGACAAAAAAACATATAAACATGGAATGCAACAGCTCCCATCCAAAAACAAAGCACGTGAGGCTTTTGACTGGCGTGCATGTGTGTGGGCAAACCTTATGTGCACCCAGGAGTCCAAAAGCAAAGTTGGACAACTCACTGAAAATCTTTCTTTCTCGCAGAATATTCATCATTTAAGCTTCTTCATTGACATCCACGCAAGGCACGGAGGCAAACAGGAAAGATATGTTGTGAAATTCTTCCTCATTTTGGCCTCATCTCTCCACCCACTCGCTCGCTCTCTGCAACCAAAATATCCATAAGGAGAGGAGGGGAGGGTGATGATTATTTCCATTTCGGGGGACAAAAACCTGCGCTCTCAGATTCTGCCCCGTCTTCCATCCACGCATCGACACTCCTCGCTCCTTTCCTCGCTCCGGGCTTCCTGCTGTTCCTCCTCTTCCTCTTTCATTGCGTCGCTCCTACCACCAGGTGAAGAAGGGTCTTCTGCTCTGGAAACTCTGTGTATAGGACTCACTGTTGGCTCTCTGAGGTGCTCTGGCTGTTTCCACGATTACTGGGGGCATCTGGACCAACTGCAGGGGCGTTTTACCGTCCTTCAGGGCTTGGCACAGGTTCAGGATCTATAGATGAAACAGGAGAAAGAAATAGTATGTTATTAATAATATTCATATAATAATTATGCTTTAAAGTAAAGAGATTCGTCCAAGGAGGAAAAGTTAGTTGCATTTCAAACTGCTGAAAAATGTGTTTCGAGAAGAGAGGAGAAAACTCACCTGCCCCCTCATTACGGCTACTTGTTTGTGAAACTGTCCTCTGTCAAAACCAGGGTCTTTCTGTGAGACACAGTAGACAATACACACATGTTATACACAGAGTTTACAGCCACAGAACAAAGTCATCCTCCACATTGTATTTTTTCATCATTTAAATTTCTTCATCAGACACATTCTCGCAATCTACTCACTTCCATTATTACCACATACCACAGTCTGCACAAAAAAATGTTAACAAATACTCAATGTGAGTCCCTCCATACCTTGAATAATTCGTACAAATCCTCTTCCAGGTCTTTGATAAAATTAGGGTCAGAGAGTTTGGGCAGGACCAGCTCTCGGATTTCCTGGGAGAAAGGAACTTTGGCCTGGGATAGCCACGCCCAGTAGAATGGGTCTGGTGATTGGAAAATTAAACTATGTCTTAATGATTAAGTACAATACTTGTAAAAGAAGTTAATGATACAGAGAGAATAGCTTTAAAAAAGGTGCTACTGATAACATTGATAACATTCAGCCACTAGATGTCGCATTCTCCCTCCTCCGTTCCATTGCACTCACTTCACAACAAGTTGTTGCCAGACACTTCCTGTCAATCTCAGCCATTTATCTGTTTTTTTCCACACTAATGGTACTAATGGTGTCCACAGGGGATTTTTTTTTTTTTATCGCGAGGGACCGCCTCGCTTCCCAGCACTAGACACAAGGCACTCGGCACCTGATTGGACGGACCTTCGTGCCGCCACGCTACCAGAATGCATTGCACGGCTGCTTACATAGACAATGAATGGGATGCGTGGAGAGGACGGAGGTTGTGGACATGTACCATAACTGACGACCCAGAGATACCACGTGATACTGATGTTGTTTTACTGTTTGCTCACAAGCCTTGTTAGAAGTGGAAACCAAACGTCAGATATCTTCCACAGAGATAAACAAAACATTCATTTTGGACCCGCAAAATTTTTTTAAATGATTAATTCATAATAGTTATTTTTAGGAAAAGCCATGCTTTTATACAGCACCTTTCTAAAATCTCTGTGGATGTATTATTTTTTCAAAAACATTTGTCTACATAAAATGTCATCAATAAGACCTTTAAAGAAACTTTGAATGGGACAAAGTGAAGAACAATAAAACTGATTGTAATAGATAGATTTTGCTGGACACACTGTTGAAAAGAGAGTTGCTGTTTCTTCAAAAGCATGAATTGCATCCTGCCGAGGGTGAGCAGAGGATTGGTTAAAATCAAAGTCAATGCTTACAGGCTCTCCAGGAGTCGGGGTGTTTGAGTGGGAAGGCGAGGCCGTTGTCTATAGCTGCCAGCTTGATGATGGGATCCTTTACTACCACCCAGTCTGTGTCCTACATAGAGAAAGATTCAGGTACAAAATAAACACATATTCAGCCATTGGGGTCAGCATTTAAGAAAATGACCGTCAAGACTCCAACTGTGTCTGTGTGCTCTCACCCTATTTCCAGAGTCCATGGGACAGTCATACTTCAGCAACCAGTTGTCATTTCCCCTGTCTAGAATACCAAAAAAAAAAAAGACTCATATTGAAACAAACCAAATAACCAGATAAAAGCTGCTATGGATGAATTCCAGACTCTAACTGACTGTATGACAACATCTTAATAACATTATGTATTCTAATAAACAAGTTTACTTTGCTGAAGGTATATTGCCCTTAATGATGACCCAGCCCTGATGGTGCTGAGCAGGGCGACCACATGCCTGTGTTCCTGATGATGTAATCAAGGACTACGAGCCGCTCAAACTGCAGCTGGAGCTGACGGTTGGTGTTTTCTGGCAGAGGCTCCGCTTCGAACCTCCGCAGCCAGAAATCTGCATCCTTGTATCCATCAACGAAGATCTGGAAGGAGCCAACCTGGTGGAGTAGCAACAGATCGGGGTCTTTATGTTAGACGCAGCACATGGATTCTCTGGATGTGTGGGGTCTTTTTTTTTGTTTTACATTGTAATGCCATTGTCCTTAAAAGGTATAATGTGTAGGATTTGGCGGCATCTAGTGGTGTGGTTACAGATAGAACCAACTGAGTAGCCCTCCGCTCACTCTTCCCTTTCCAAAACACAACGATTCTTAGTTTTAGGTGATTATACACGAATGAAAACTGCTAGTAGATCTCCCAAAATGTTACACACTGTTCCTTTAATGTACTGAACTGAGTTAAAGGAGAAAAAAAACCTTCACACAAAGTGACTTAGTCTTTTTGTTGTTCTTTTTGATTGAAAGCCCCAGATCACTGGATGAATTTGATCAATACACACAAACCACTGAGTCACTGAAAGCAATCATCTGTGTAATACAACACTTCATCATATTACCTTGGGCGGCAGTCCAATCCTGTGGAAACGCTGGCCCACTTTAGGCACCTTCTCCAGGGCTAGCCTCTTTCCTCGAGACTTCACCCTGTCTATGGCACTGTAGTTGAATGTTTCGCTAGCCAGGTACACCACCTAGAGTGCAAAAGGTTGATGAAGAGAGGCAGTATTTGCCAAGTAAGGGATAATGTACAGCAAAGGCGGTCATTGTTGTGAAATAAACCCTAACAGGGTCTTGCGTCACCCTGAAGGGATTTACTTCACAACAATGACCGGGCTAGCTGTACATTGTCCCGCTTATTACTAGACTGTTTACTTAAGAAATCAATAATTTGACACAAAAACAGTCCGCCAGAGTCCGACATCAGAACTACGTCCATAGCAACGGACTGTTATAAATAGCAACGGTCTGCTATAAAGAAATAACAGACCGTAGAACGCTGTGAATTGACCAATCAGAGTCGAGTATTCAACAAAGCTTTGTAATAAATTTGTTTGTTGCTCTTGTAACTTGGAGGCGGAACTGTGTGTGTCCATACCTTGGTCCTGGGAACGATGTTGAGCTCCAGTTTCTGGTCAACCAGGCTGGCCCCGGCCTCCGAGAGGTACCCCTGGTTCAGGACCAAACAGTCGCGGCCAAAACAGCAGGGACAACACAGTTTCTGGAGCCACTTGGTCCACTTGGGGTTCAGCTGGCCGTAGGGCTCTTCATTCTTAGGTTTGAACACGCCGATGATTTTCTGTGGAAGGGGGCAGAGTGGAGGAAAATCAGGAAAGGTTCAGAATCCAAAGGGAGTTAAGAAAGGAAAGTTTAGGAGTAGAGAAAAAAAGAAGGGTTGGTTTGACATGAGACAAACATTTAAAAGGACAATATTCTCATTTGTAAACTTGAAAACAGGACTCAAACTTAGGAAACACACAGAGGTGGATTATCCTGCAGGAGTGGTTTAAAATGACACTTTTTATACAGTGAAATTGTTTCATTACTGAAATCCACTGTCGCTGACATGAAAGGAAGTTGTCCACAGCCACTGTGCTCTGTAAAAAGCTACACTACAAACTCTCTTTAAAGCCTATAGGGGATGTTTGATAAGCAAAAGATAGAGTTGGGGTGTGGTGTCACTTTAAAGTTGTATATAGAAATCACATGTTGCATTACGCTCGTATGACACACACACACACACACACACACACACACACACACACACACACACACACACACACACACACACACACACACACACACACACACACACACACACACACACACACAGCGATTACAACATGAAACTTGGTCATTGAAGAGAATTATATCCTCACAGAGAGCTAACACATGACCGCTAAGCACACTGGTGACTAACTAAAGAAACTGGGGGGGGGGGG
>CAKAOI010027341.1:0-22923 GCA_916701655.1 Sebastiscus albofasciatus | reverse complement strand
GGGGGGGGGGGGCAGGTCATTGAATAAAAAGCTCACACACACAGCCTTCTTTTCTGTTTTATAAGCTGAGTGAGTGGATAAAGTGGCACATAAATGATCATCTTGTCTTGAACAGACTGAAAATACAACAAGTGAAATTTCTGAGGCTCCAGCCACAAAGTCTAAAGACACACTCCTTTTTTTTTTTTGTTTAATACGGGCTAGACACAACTCACACTGTAGATAAGGACACGGTGGACTTTTACTGGTTGGCTTTGGTCGCACTGATCAAAGTTTACCGTCATTAATCTGGCATGATTGGAGTCAGGAGACGTCGTCGCGGGTGACAAATGGAAAAGAAATGCTCTATAACTGTCCAATGCGTCGAATCCCTGATTTGTCTTCTTGAACGTGTAGCACTTTGTAAAAACACTTGCAAAGTGATTATAAGTGCTGCAACAAATCAGACATGTGTGCTCAGCGGCATCTTCTGTTTGATTAGATGCTGAAGACTTTGCTCTTTGCCCAGACTTGCAGTACAGCAGTGAAAAAAGCAAGAAAAGACAGGAGAGCAACCAGAAATAAATGGGTGACAACAAGCATGTTATCTGTGTGTTACTGATGACATTATATAGTGACAGCTGGACAGAGATAGACCTTCACCAACAGACCACCTGCCTGGGCAGAGGGATCTGAACACCAGCCGCGGTCGCATTGATGATAAAATCAGTTTAGTGGGAACTAAGCAATTGGATCAGGAAGTTCAAAAATGTGAATGTTGATTATAATCTTAAGAAAAATATGCAATGCATCTTAATAGCTAGGGTGTAAGCCACCAAACTGTACTAATCGTCTATAGCTCTCATTGAAAGGGTTCTGTCAAACAATAAAGACAGGAACAAGCTGGCAGTGGTCACAAACATGACCAGTAAACAAAGCCAGTTGGGGGCTCTATGGGAGCTTTGGGAGGAGGGCTGACCAGGAATGCCTACATACATCTCCTAAACTCTGCTACAAGATGATTTTGGCAACAAATAAATGTTTACAAGAAACATTCTTAGAGACCTCATTTAAAATGTTCTTTGTTTTGATTGATAGTATGTGTACTGTATTCAGTTACTTTGAGTATATTTACACTGTCAGTGTTAGATAAACCTGTATTCTGTTATTTTCTTATCTAAGAACTGGTTGTTTATTAGTTTAAACTGCAGGTTGGGGTTGTTGGCATGCCTTGCAGCCAAGCATTTGCCAAGTCATCACAGGCTAGTTGGAAGAGGCCTTAAAAGCGACCTACACTTTTATCTACAGTCTCATTGCATCACACACAACACCTCAGATACCACAGATACATCATGAGACAGCTGAAGGGACCGTTAGCAACACAGCTTCCTCTGCTTACCCCCTGGGAGTCTTTGACAAAGTAACTTCCACTGGACCCCTGGTAGATCCTCTCCGGGTAGATCGCCTCCTCTATGGCTCGCTCGGCCTTTCGGATGATCTCTCTGAACTCGGGATCCTCCGGGAACTCGTTCCTGTGCGGCTCCCGAGGCGAGCTGCCACGGTCCCGGTCCAGCAGCGGCTGTCTCTCCCGGCTGCGACCAGGACTGCCCGCCGGGATGCGCACCACCGAGCCCGGGGTGCTTCCAAACGAGCCCCGGGGGCTGGTGGGCTCCGTGGGACAGTAGCTGAAATCACCCGAGTCCCGCAGCGGAGAGACCAGAGGACTCGTCTCGTCCATGGTTCTGGAGATGGACGAGGAGTTATCTTAACTCCTGGAGAAAGAGAGGAAAGAGGGTGAAATAGAAGAAGGGGAGAGAGTGGGACGGTTGTTTTGTTGGTAGTGGTGGTACTGGTAGTACTGGAGCTGCTAACCAAGGCAACAACAGGGGAAAAAGAAGTCAGCTGACTGTCAGTTTCCGGGAAGAGGCGGGGCCTGTTTGAGTGTTTTGATCTTCAACCAATCAACGTTCAGATGCTCCTGTCAACGACCTGATCTCTGAGCGCTGATTGGACCAAAATGTTCCGCCCACGGAAGGCACGTGAGATTACAGTTAACCCAATCAATTAACTACAGGCTGTATATACATTAAAAAAGCCTTTAGTGAGAAATGCAGCGCTATTATGGGACTGAGGAATGATCGTTTTACTTTTTTTTTTTTCATGGTTTATTTAAAGGGACTGTTACTTTCAGAAATGCTTGTTAACAGCGACACCTGTGGCCGTTAAGTCAATGAAAGTCAGCATCGGGCTCGCGCTTGCTCACTCTACATCGACATGAACGAGCATCGCTCAAAACAGTGAGGCGACACACATCAGCTAAAACCACAATATAATTCTATATTTCACCTGCTTGGCAGTAATGTTAGGTGACCAGACGAAGGTGTGGAGCCCCGGAAGCTGAAGCAGCAGGGCTGAAGCAGGAAAAGAAACGTTATTGTCTCCCGACTGCAGCCAGGTGAACAGGGAGACACCGGCACCCGGTCGCAGACGATAACATGTCTCGCTGCGGAGCCCCGTCACTTCACAAGACACGGAAAACCTCTGTTGGTCTGGAGGACCTGCAGCAGTTATTTCTGCACAAACGTCCACTCACTAGATATTCTCAGAGCTACTGAACGTGCGCGTTGTGTGAGTGAAGGCAGGCAGAGGAGCGGTCTGAACAGCGTAGCCACACGCGAGCGCACATGGGATCCCGACCCGGTAGATTTATACCTGTAAAAAGTTACAAACAGTCCCTTTAATAGGGACCAATACAATGTACATAGACAACTTAAAAACAGCTATCTGATGCCAGTATCAAAGTGCTTATAGCGGATGCTAATTTGCAACACCTGTCCCTAGAAGGGCTTTTTGTGAAAATAAGAGATTAAAACAGGAATGGGTACAGGAAAAATACATAAATACAATAAAGCACACATTTAAAAACAGTACATGTAAAAACTAGACATAAGTACAGGTTTGTCCCTGAATTAAACAGGATTTGGTTGCTCTCTTAAAGGTGGTAAAGTTTGTAGCAGATTTCAAGTGATCAGGTAGCGAGTTCCAAGACTTCGCTCCTTTCACAGAAAAAGCTGTCTGAGCAAAAGATGTTCTGCAGAATTGAACTTAACAATTGCCATTACTTGCAGTTGTCAGACTCGCAACTCTTTATCTTTGACACTGGTCAATCCTCTCTTACTTCCCACCCAATAGGAAGGTCAAAGGTCATAATATCTGAAGCTCTCTGAATTTAGTGTTCAAGGTTCTTTATTAGTCATTTGTCAATTCTAGCAAAGCAGTCATTGGCAATGAAAATCTTTGGTCTCAGGTTCCTTCAACAATGCTCATAAAATATGTGTATATATATATATATATATATATATATATAAAAGGGGAAATCACACAAGTAAATGTAAAGGCAAAATGATAATTTAAGGCATAAAATAGTGCAGTTAAAATAATATAAATATAAGTAAATATAAAATAGTTATGTCAATGTAAATCTCTACATTTGTAATTTAGTTGATGAGAGTAATTCAGATGGGAAAACTGTATGTAAACAGGATGTAGTATGTACTGTATATACACGACGAGAAGTAATATATGTACACAGAGATGTAGACAGAAGTGTAGTATGTATAGAGAAGTAATAAATATGTATATATATATATATATATATATGTATATATATATATATACACAGAGGTGTAACAGTCTGTAAAACAGTATGTAAAGTATATATAGGTAAAGTGACAAGTGTTGAGCTCAGGAGCTTAAGAGTTCAGCAGTCTAGTGTCATACTCAAGTGGCACTTCAGCAGGGCATTTGTAGGAGGAACTATTGAAGAATGTTCAAACCAGTGTCTATTTTGAAAATCCAATGATGTAATACAGTCGGTGCCTGTCATAGCTGGGGAAGTGCAAGTCCATGAGGTCCTCATAAGTCCTCATGAGCAAAAACTGCAACTAAAAAGCTAACAGTCTTTCAGATCTCTGACCATTGGTTTGAAATGACACCACATTTAAACATGCTCTTTTCAAAGCTGTTTTAATCATGTTTATACGTTTAGGCCTGACAACAAACATATTGTTATTATTTGTAATAATCCTCTGTCTTCCCCTTTTTTGTATGCCTAAGTCTGATCCAGGTCCAAGGTTAAAGTCTACAGTGCCAGTGGCTATTCAGCCACATTTGTGAGAGAGACAGGAGCAAAATGAGGCCATCTCAGATAATAAGTAAAAAAAAGTAAATTAGCACAGATGTGTTGGTTGTGATGTTTGTTTGATATCTTGTGCCTGATATTTGAAAAAGTGTAACTACTACTGTTACGGATATGTGGAATTGCATATGCTGATCACTCTTTGCAATAATTATATAATTATCTGAAAGACACTTTGTGCAATAATCTGGCAAAACTGTAATCTGGCAAAACTGTCATCTCATCAATATACATATTGTATTTATCTCTTTTTTTATTGCATTATCTTTTCATTAGCACCTATGGGATTGTCACAATCTAATTTCGTTGTACTACACAATGACAGTAAAGGGCTTGAATCTTGAATCTATTTCCCACTGACTATGGTGATCATTCATGGTATTTGTAACTGTAACAACAAGGTAGTTTTCCCCATAGAAATAAAACTGTTTTACATTTGTGGTTTTCCCATATGATGCACTAACACCAGCCTGCAGAGGATGCACTGCTGTGGGCGTGAGGACCATGGTGAGGACGTGCCACTGCGCGCATCCTCCTCCCTCCTGTCTCCCTCCTCCTCCTCCTCCTGTCTCCCTCCTCTTCCTCCTCCCTCCTCCTCCTCCGGCGCTCACAGCTCGCCCCCTGATTGGTGGAAACCAGCAGGAAGCGCGCTGGCGTCGTGACATCTGTCAAGTTGAGACAGAACTCTCTATCCACTAAAACACACAAACTATCCCTCCAGACTACCCAAAAACATACCGCGCCCGCGTCTCTGCAGCCGTCTGTGGGGTTTTGGTGAAACCAGGAGAAACCTGCTCACGTCGCTGCCGCATCTGAAGAAGCGTGACTTACCACACATTCCCCGGAAACCCAGCGCAGAGGACATCATCGGTGTCGGTGTGAGGAGGATGGCTGCCTACAAGCTGGTGCTGATCCGCCATGGAGAGAGCTGCTGGAACCAGGAGAACCGCTTCTGCGGCTGGTTCGACGCGGACCTGAGCGACACCGGAGAGCAGGAGGCGAAGAGAGGAGGACAAGCTCTGAAAGGTACCAGATAATGTCCCAGCAGGCAGGGCCTAATCGGGCTTTCTCTCTCTCTCGGTCATTGGATTAGTTCAGTGCTTATGCAACCCTGCTGCACCGGATGGGGACACACAGGTAGTCCACTGCGACACAGGACGAGCCAGCAGCAGTAGATACACTGAATCAGTGGGTCTGTTCTTTTATTCCAACAGGAGCAGTAAAGAATGCTTACAGAAACACAACAGTATAACATGTACTCAGTGGTGGAAAGTAACTAAGTACATTTACTCAAGTACTGTACTTAAGTACAATTTTGAGGTACTTTACTTGAGTATTTCCATGTTCTGATACTTTCTACTTCTACTCCACTACATCTCAGAGGGAGATATTAGACTTTCAACTCCACTACATTGATTTAATAACTTTAGTTACTTTACAGATTCAGATTATTAATTCAAAATATAATCAACGAATAAATTATGTATTACTATAGACTAAACTACCCAGCAGTATATGCAGTCATTAAAATGAGCTCCACGAGATGATAAAGAACTAAAGAGGCCACGCGTTTTATAGGAGAATTTATGCTGCAAATGTTTTGATCAGACATGTCTGTCAGTCTGGCACAGATCCCAGTCTCTCTGCTGGACCCGTTCACCCCATGATGGTACCACACATCAGTCAAGACTGTGCTGTTATATGCTCCTTATTTTAGGTTCTCCTTACCTCAACCATTAACAATAAAGAGACATGTAGAGAATAATTCTGATTAGTCTTTTTGAGAAATTATATAATAAGATAAGATAAGATAAGATGAACCTTTATTAATCCCCGGAGGGAAATTCAGGTGTCAAAGCAGCAACATCAGCAAACAGAGTGAAACACAGGAGAGGTATAAAGGTATACAAAAATTATAAAAACAATAATAGAGATATAAAAGATACAGAGTGAATGGGTGAACATAGTGTGTACAGTCCGTCAATAAATAAATGTAGTATGTACATATGTGCAGTCTATAAAGCGGTATATAGGATGTATAATGTAAAGTAAGTGTAAAGTGCGCAAGTGGTTTGAGTCCAAGATGGTTGCAGATATACTTATATACTGCAGAGATACTTTGGGGAAATCATGATGCTATATTACTGACAGACAGATATCCATGCTGGTTTTGCTGGAATGTAGGAACATTTTGAAATGTACAGCTCCTTACTCAGACATACTAATTTGGATGTAATATCTTCAACAAAAAATGAAAAAGGCCCATACATTATGCCACAACCTTTTAGTTTATTTTGATTTAACCTTTATTTAACCAGACAAGTCATTTAGAACAAATTCTTACAATGTTGGCCTGATAAAACTGGCAGGTGTAGTCATCTGATGACCTCATGATAAAATTCCTGTCATTCAGATCGAAGGAATAATGGAGCACAAGGTCAGAGTGCAGAACAAAGATGCCTTTACTATCAGTATAGATTATTGCTGTTTGCTGAGTGAAAAATTGCCCTTCACTGTGCTGGATTATGCAGGGAGATGACAGTTTTATTTGACGTATACTTTTTTCTGTGTGGCACACTGGCACACACACTTGTTGTTTTTTTACCCCAAAATTCTCTTCTGGCACATCCTACAGAGCAGTGGTTCCCAACCTGCGGTCCGGGCCCCCTTAGGGGGCTCACAGAGGGTGTGCGTGGATTTGTCTGCTCCGAGGTTGTCAAAATTTGATTTGCTCATGTATAACTAAAATCATAATAACACATGTACTGGATAATTTATACAAAAGTCTGTATATAAAACTATTTATAAAGATATATTTCTTTGCTACTCAGTAGAAAAGTCTAACGAAATATTCTGCTTCAATCTTCAAATGATTTACATTAAAAAAAGAAAAAAACGAAACAAGTACGGACTGCGTTTACTGATAACTGGAGAGGTGCCAGTTAACCTCCTTTGCACTGCCGGGGTGCCCTTGAGCAAGGCACTGGGACCCCAAACTACTCCCCGGGCGCTATGTAGTAGCTGCCCACTGCTCCTAATACTAGGATGGGTTAAATCCAGAGAGTAAATTTCACTGTGTGCTGTGCTGTGTACAAAAACAATGTGTGACAAAAAAAAAGCTCATTTCCATTTCCATTTACAGTCCATATTTGTTGGCGTTAAGCCTTTCAAAAACAACATTTTCACTGCGGTCAAAAAACGATTTGCTCTCCCACTTGACGCTCACAAATGTATTTAACTACAATAAGAAAATAATCTAATTTGGCTCTAACACTAATATAGTAAATTAATTAAGTCATTACAAAAAAAAGGGATCATATTATGTATCTGCATTCACTTGGCAAATTGGTCAAGACGTGACAAAACTCACAAGTTCTATTCATTAAAGAAAGTTGATTTAATTAAAAATAAAAATCTTTGAATACACTGAATCACTTTATCCAAAATGAAGATTTTTTTTAAGATTTTGTAATATTTGTGGGGACGATGACATCAGGAGAAAGGAAAATAGGTTGGGGAACCAGTGCTGTAGAGCCTACAGTCTGCAGTGTCACATGGTATAGCACTGCCCCTGACTAAGCAAAAGCAAGTATACTAACATTGGGAGAGAAGCCAGAAACAATGCAGATTTTTTCCCCTCTCTGCAACAAAAACACATTCTATTTTTATGCTGCCCTGCACTTACATATTAGTGAAACCTCTCTCTTTGTCTCAAATGCCGACGAATAATCACATTTGCCATCTCATGTCCTGTCTCTGATTCACCTCAGACGCCGGCTATGAATTTGATATTTGCTACACCTCCGTCCTGAAGAGGGCCATCCGCACCCTGTGGTTTGTTCTGGACAGCATTGACCAGATGTGGCTGCCCGTCCACCGGACCTGGCGCCTCAATGAGCGTCACTATGGTGGCCTGACTGGGCTGAACAAGGCTGAAACAGCAGAAAAGCACGGAGAGGCCCAGGTCAAGATCTGGAGGCGCTCTTTCGACACTCCTCCCCCATCCATGGATGAGGGGCATGACTTCTATCAGACCATAAGCAAGGTGACACCACTGGAAAACATTACTACAAATACAGACATCTGTATTACATCAGTGTAAGACCACACGGCTAAAACACAGTTGACAACATGAACTCCCTCTTCTGTTGTAGGACCGCCGTTATGCTGACCTGACGGAGGACCAGCTTCCCAGCTGTGAGAGTCTCAAGGACACCATCGCCAGGGCTCTGCCCTTCTGGAACGAAGAGATCGTTCCACAGATCAAAGAGGGAAAGAGGGTGCTGATCGCTGCCCACGGCAACAGTCTCCGGGGCATCGTCAAGCATCTTGAGGGTAAGAAACAGAGCGGAGACTTTTGAGGCAAGAGACAGAGCGGAGACTTTTGAGGCACTGCCCAGTGCCGAAATCAATTAAAAACAATAACGGCTATTGCCCAGAAACCCTCACAGGTACTGCATTTAGCATAAAACATGTGCTCAAATCATAACATGGCAGACTCAAGCCCAACCGGCAACAACAGCTGTCAGTGTGTCAGTGTGCTGACTTGACTATGTCTTGCCCCAAACTGCATGTGATTATCATAAAGTGGGCATGTCTGTAAAGGGGAGACTCGTGGGTACCCAGAGAACCCATTTTCATTCACATATCTTGAGGTCAGAGGTCTAGGGACCCCTTTGAAAATGGCCATGACAGTTTTTCCTCACCAAAATTTAGCACAAGTTTGGAGCGTTATTTATCCTCCTCTGCGACAAGCTAGTATGACATGGTTGGTACCAATGGATTCCTTAAGTTTTATAGTTTCATATGAGCCTGCTACAACCTAAAAATCGCAAGTTGCGTTGATGCGTTAAATTAATTAGTGGCGTTAAAACAAATTTGCGCTAACGTGTTATTAGCGCGTTAACTTTGACAGCCCTAATTGATGAACTCATACAACACTGAATTAAGGAGTTCCCTGTTTATTAAACAATCAGAGAGGGTTATTTTACAAATTCATTGATTACAGATGCTGAATTTATTGAATGAATTTTTACAAAACTCAACTGAGCCAGGCTGAAGTGTTTTAATTTCAGGGAATTCATTTTTCTTATCGCTGACTATGGGACTCATTGTTGATTTATCTCCAAGTGTAGTTGTTACGTACACAGTATTACATTACACCTTTGACTGTTTTCAATAAAGCAGAATTTATTTTGTCCAAATTTCTAATTCTACTGATGCTTCAAGTGAGAGTTTCATGCCCGTCAGATTGTTGAAAACGCTCGGTCACGTAACATCATGGGAAAAACAAAAGAGTTTTTTTATTTCCTTTTTATCTCAGAAACTGTGTCTTTAGTCATGGTCACATTAACCTTCTGTCCAACAACATTGGGAGTAATGCGCAAGGAATACGTGTAAAAGTGGATTTGATGGTTAGATTACTGAAAATATTATCCACACCATCTTCTCCGTGTCAAGGTATTCAGATAAAATACTTCCCTGTAGCATCAGCTTATGCAGATCTGATTAACCACTTGAAATTAAACCGTCTCAGTCTGATCCATGCAAATGGATTAAAAGCTCTGCATGTCTGTTACTGTTTTCCCAGGAATGTCAGAGGAGGACATCATGGAGCTGAACCTGCCCACAGGTATCCCCATCGTGTACGAGCTGGACAAGAACCTGAAGCCTTTAGGACCCATGCAGTTCCTGGGAGATGAGGAGACAGTCAAGAAGGCCATGGCAGCTGTGGCTGCTCAGGGAAAAGCCAAGAAATAGACCCCGCCCCCGCCCCCGCCCCCGGATGAGCTAGAGTACAAATCAATCATGTGCTGTTCAATTATCAAATTATTACAAGGTCATTTACTTTTATCATCATCACAGACTTGCACACACATCGACACACAATGTGTACTTTATTTTGATAATACCCAGCTTTCACACAATTGATTTGATTAGTTTGTGACATACTGAAACTTACATGTCATTATCACACAATGGTTATCAACTGTAATGTGGTTTAAGCACTGACCAAAATGCAAAATTCGGGACCAGCAAATAGGAGCAAACATAGACTAACCCTGCAGAGTCATCCCATGTATTCCTTCCTATTAATGATACATGTTCTGTAGGTGAAGTTCAGAGGGAACCGTATAACTTATAAAGAAACACTGGCTGTAGTCAAAAGGGCAAGTTGATTTGCTCTGCACTGCTGATTTTTGTTTGCTGGGGCATTGCGAGAAAAATAATAAATGTTGTGAACCATTATGTGGTGAAATCTTTTATCGGTGTCTGATGTCATTTTCCAGCATAAATGTCTGCTCTGCCCTTATGAATCATATGGTTATGGAGCAATTGGTTGGCAGTCGTAGTCATCTGATGACCTCATGATAAAATTCCTGTCATCTGTCATCCTGTCTAAGGAATAATGGAGCACAAGGTCAGAGTGCCGAACAAACATGCCTTTATTATCAGTATAGATTATTGCTGTTTGCTGAATGAAAAATTAAGTATATATTTAGTTTTAAAGGGAGACTACACTACAAACATAATACATGCCATGTATTATTACATAATTTATTATTAGGTCGCCATTTAGATATTGGATATTGAACATAGGTAGGTACTTATACATCTCATATATCCCTGTAGTGATGCTATCAACATTTGCTGAATACACCTGTTTTAAATAGCCTAATCAAAAATATTAATTCTGTAGCTGCTCTTTACCATTATTTTTTCCCCCTAAAATAAATAGTTTTATTCCTACTCACACTTCAGTGCATGCCCACATACACTGACAGCTACATATAAAAGATACAGATATTCAAATTCTTAATAAAAATCAGTAGCATACTAACAAAAAACAATATCTCACTGGATTATTAAAATGACTGAAAATACATTTAATTTAAGAATAAAAAATTAATAACTGGCAAATTCCATATTAATTTGCAAAACCATCCCAAATTAAAATATTTTTTTATTGATTTCATAATTGTCAATAATAAGAAAATTATTGATATAATCGATACAAAGTATTATTACTATTGTAATAATAATAATAGTAATGATAATAATAACAAATATTATTATTATTATTATTATAGTAATAATACAATGTATTATTTCTAATTTTATTATAAGTTGTTGTAGTAGAAGTAGGCGATTGTACATATATAACCTATTAAATTGTGAGTGGATGTGTGTGTGTGCTATGAGGCAGCAACACATGTGCCTCATGTGTGCCTCAACAAATATGGCAGACCAAGCCGTCCTCATTTTACTTCCGCTCAGCGTGACACCGACCAATCAGAATCGACTCCAGCCCTACGTCACAACCAATCAGCTGACGCTCTGCTCTTCTCGAAAAACATGTCGCCCATGAAGCTGTGTGTTCCAGGTGAGTCCCGTAAAGTTGATTAATTACTATCTCTCAGGACGCAGTTACACCAACCTTTACACCGTTTTGTCCTTCCGTGTTAATGTTGGCTTTGTGTAGACGTTGCCGTGTTGCTAGAAAACACAGTTAGGCTCAGTTTGACAGTAAAAGCGTGTTAATTACTCCCAGCTGCCATACAGACGTGGTATGGGCTCTGGCTTTTAGCACAGATAACGTTACACTCAGTTACTTCTGGCTCGTTGTATCAGGTGAATATATAAGGCGAAGTGGGTGAGTTTTGGGCTATAATTTCTAAATGTTTTACTGTAATTTCACCGTACTTGTGCAGCATTGTGAGCTCCTGACTTTTACTTTCCACAGCAGGTCTCATCTGCTGCCCTGCCCATCGCCTCGGGCAGGACAGCAGCATTCCTCTCTCACTTGTTTTGACTCACCCATGATGTGAAATGTGAAATGCTCAGCGGCATTGTGGCTGTAGAAATGTCAACACAAATGTTTCAAACCAAGCAGTTGTGTGTGAGGTCTGATAGTGACCTTTAGGATGTGTTATAGTTGGATGGAAATACCAGTTATTGAAAGTATGTGTGGATGTTGTCAGTCAGATGAAGCAGGATTATTATTTCATGTCTTGTTAATGCCAAGATTAAATGACTCAAAGGGACCAAGAGCAATACTTGTCCTCCACAGATGGACACAGTAAATTATATTCACTGTACAGACAGGATTTATTTGTTTATTTGTTTTGCACAATTTAAGACTATACAACATAATAACAAAATAAATGAATAATATACAGTGCAGGAAGAGGAAAAAAACCCACTGGGCTTATCTGAAGCCTCCACCTAGAGACAAGATTGATATAAAGAACTAATATGACTACATAATAGTGATAACAAAACAATTAGGACAAGATATATATATATATAATATATATAATATACATATATTATATATTATATAATATATATTATATATATATTATTTATATATATAATATATATGTGTTTGGTATCACTTTCATTCCTAATGTCCAAGGGTGTCTCAAAAGTAAACCAATCTATAGCTGCATGAAATTCTTTTTAAAAGTCTGTGAATGCAGAAAATGGTAATGCCGAAGTAGTAATCCACCATTTTTTACAATTCAGTTAGCAGATGACAGCCTAAATAAAAGCCACGCTCATTAAATATTTGGCATTTACTTTGTGAAGGAGTGCCTCTGGTCTTTTACTCCAAAGGTTAATGTTATCTCACAAACGTGTATAATTTGATTCAGGTTTTAGTAGGGCTGGGCAATATATCGATATTATATCAATATCTCAATATGAGACTAGATATCGTCTTAGATTTTGGATGTCGTGATATGACATAAGTGTTGTCTTTTCTTGTTTTTTCAAGGCTGTATTACAGTAAAGTGATGTAATTTTCTGAACTTACCAGACTGTTCTAGCTGCTCTATTATTTCCCCTATAATCACTTAGTCGTTATATCCACATTACTGATGATTGGTTATCAAAAATGTCATTATGTAAATACTTTGTTAAAGCACCAATAGTCAACACTACAGTATGGTCGCGAAAGCAATTTCTAGGTAATTGGTAAAAAAATATTGTGATATTTCATTTTCTCCATATCGCCCAGCCTTAGGTTTTAACAGAGATGATCCACCTCCACTACAAAAATACTGACACATAGTATGTACAACTCTTCTCCAACCACTCTCTTTCCTCTCTTGTTTGCCTCCAGGTGACAAGTTATGCAGTGTAGAAAACTGCATCCCCGGCACGGGAGTATATCTGCGGCACGGCTACATATACTCCTCACTAGCTGGCTACGTGCTCAAGAAAAACGAGGGAGAGGAGGTGAGTGGTGCGGGTGGGAAAAGCTGCAGAAGCAAAAGGGCGTGTGGGATTGCCAGAGTAAAGGTGTTGCACAACAGTTGTGAATGTGACTGAACAGAAATGTGTTTGTTCAGTTCGTGTGATGACATATGCACCTGACAGGTTTGCTCTTCGGGCTGTTTTTGAACTGGAATCTTTAAAAACTGAACTGGTTTTACATGACCTATGATTGCTTTAAAACATGTGTTTTTTTGTTTTTCTTTCTAGTTGCCAGTGATTTCAGTGGTGAGGGAAACAGAAACGCAACTACTACCCGATGTAGGAGCAATAGTCACTTGTAAGGTATGCAGTGGAATCAGGATACATTTTTTCTATGATGAGCTGGTCTGATGAAGTGATCCTGCACAGACTGGATCCGTTTATCAAAGAGGTGTTTTGTCTCAGGCCTTACTGTTCTTTGCTCGGGCAGGTGACCAGCATCAACCCCAGGTTTGCCAAGGTCCACATCCTTTATGTAGGCTCCACACCGCTGAAGGACCGCTTCAGAGGAACAATCAGGTAAACCCCAAATCCTCTGTTCATAGTGAAACATGTCATATTTGTCCGTGTCACTCCCAAAACTGAGCCCACTCTCTTTCACTCTACAGGAAAGAAGATGTGCGCGCAACAGAGAAAGACAAGGTGTGATTGAATCCATGCGCTCAATCAGATCATCTCATGTTTACTTAGTTAATCTAAGATGACATGCTTAGCGTAACGCTTTTGCTTTTATTGTTACAGGTGGAGACATACAAAAGCTTCAGACCTGGCGACATCGTCTTGGCGAAAGTCGTATCCTTGCCCTGCCTAGACAAATAAACTATTCATCTCTTGCAATCAGCTACCTACGGAGCCCAGGAGTGGCCATAGAGAGAAAAAATATATACATTGAGGCCACAATTTACTAATTTGTGCTCTCAAGATATAATTTGTTCCCTTATGTTAATTAAATCATTCCCATGTTTTAGTTAATTTGTGCACACTAGGTAAGTGTATATACAGAGAAGCAGCACAGCGCACCCCGCTGCTGTCTCTGAAGTGATGTTGCGTGCTGTCAATCCCCAATTACACACGGGTGGCTCAGCAGATCTGCTGATTTTGTGCTACCAGCATCAGATTGTTGTAAAATAACCACAGAACCCCCCTTGCTGATCTGCACATCAACAGGCGTGTTGGAGACTGACACATTGAAAGGAGTTTACACAGCTCCACGAACGGCTGCGCGCGTCATCTTCTTTTGGCCAAAATGTTGTCTGGAGCGCCACATTTTTAATTATAATAGCCTACAGGTAGAAGTGTGGCTTTGATGAGAAACACAATGTGGTGCGCCCTGCCAAGTGCGTCGGGACCGTGCCAAATGCACTTATGGTAATTTCGTGGCCAGACTCACTTGGCGCCCCTGTGGCGCACACGGGCACAGGGTAGGATCAGAAAGAACGCATTACGGTATTACAGGGGGGGTGCAAAGCTTCGACAATCATGGCTAATCACATTCTCACCCCCTTTAATCACAGACATATCCTCGTTATGACGCAGTTTTGAACCTGCCAATTATGTTGCTCATCTCATTCACACGTCTGCCTGAAGACTATTATAATTAAAATGTGGAGCTACAGACAATATTTTGGCCAGCCTCATTTAAAAAAGACGATGCACGGGTGAAAGACTGGCAGGAATGGACGGTCCTGAGGGAGTTATTGCGGAGCGTGAAGTTTTAAGTGATTTACAATTTATCAGCTTCATGTCGTTTGATGTGCAGAAGAAACTGTGTAGAATAATTAATCAAAATGACACGTTTAATGTGCACATGAGCAGGGGGGGGTGTTCTGTGGATGTTTTACAACAGTCTGATGCCGGTTGCACAAAATATAACCAGCGAATCTGCTGTGCATGTGTGTAATGGTGCGCACAAATTACTAAATTGTGGCCTCAACATAGATTTTTTTCTTCTCTCTATTGCCACTCTAGGCTCCGTAGCTACATGTTTTTTTCTCCCCTCAAATTCCTAAACTCGGAATGACTCAGGTATAGTAAACAAAATCTCCCCCAAAGAAGTAATGTTAGTTATTATGCTCTCTGGGAGCGTGACGGATGCAAATGTTTACTTGTTACTTTTAAATTCAATCACAACTGCCATTGGATGTTCACTATGAGTGAATTAAAAAAAAAAAAAAAAAATCAGTGCCACTTCAACAGTGTGGTTGTATTCTCCTGTGTTGTTAACCCTTGACCTGTGATGTCAGATTTCTCTCGGTGACGTGCAGTCTAACTACCTGTTGACTACAGCGGAGAATGAACTGGGGGTGGTGGTGGCACACAGTGAAGCAGGTAACTCTCAATGCATCTCTCTTTTATTTTAAACTGCAAAACACAGAATGGTTTCAGCACAGCGCTGCACGGATTGATAGCATCCTGTTTGAACACAAGGTGGTGCAAGAGTAACTGCCCAGATAACTGGAGACATTTATTTTCACTTGGACATTCATACAGCCATTTGCATAGTCCGACATATTTATCAAGCATTTACTGTACGTTATTGCAGCTAAATTTAGAATAGTCTAGAAAAATCTAGTCATCTCTGATCTAAAAAGCTTTTTTTTTGTGTGTACCAATGTGAGAGAGACATAATGGAGAGTTACAGCGCTTTCAATCCAATTATTTTGCTACTCCTGAGAGCAATGAAAGTGAGGAAACTCAAACATGATTATGATTACATAAAATGCATTGCTCCAGAAATTCTGCACGAAGAGCACCAAATGAATCTCATCTTAACATCATACTTTGGAGAAATCATGTTTCTCTGTACCTGGGCAGATGGCAACCTAAGACTGAGAAGTGTGCTGTCTCACCCACACTGACACTCTGTACAATCTGCTTGTATTTATATTGCATTAAAGGATAACGTTGGTATTTTTCAACCTGGACCCTATTTTCCCATGTTTTTGTGACTAATGAGGACAACACTTTTTGACATCGGTCCAGTATTGAGGGAGAACGCTGCAGCCGCTAAACGAGCTGTGATGTAATAATTTGGGGCAACCTGGCACTGTCAGTTTACATCCACTAAAGCTGCTTATTTTTGCCACTGACAGGCTCAGATTGTTATTATAAGTGTCTGACAACATTATGGAAGGAAACCTACAGAGAAATGAAATGTTTTTCTAACCTTTTGCTTCCCATTTGTTATTGTGTCATGTGACTTGTTGCCGGATGAGATGACAGTGGAAACGTGAGTGAGAGTGGAGAGAGAGGAGTGCCACAGGACACTGGTGTTGTCACAGTTTGTAGTGTTGGACTACAGAAAGCGTAGCTTAGTGTTATCTAAAAGATTTTCAATGTCATGGCTGAATACTTAGCTGATTTCGACAATGTGGATGCGATGCAAGACACAATAACAAACAGACCGGATCAAGCGAAAGGTAAGAAAAAGGTTAATATCTCTGTAGGGTCCTTTCCATAATGTTGTCAGACACTTACAATAACAATCTGATCCTGTCAGTGGCAAAAACAAGCAGCTTTAGTGGAAGTAAACTAGGGATGCACCGATACCGCTTATCGGCCGATACCCAAAGCCCAGGTATCGTTATTGGTATTGGGACTGAAAAAGTGGGATCAGTGCATCCCTAACGTAAACTGATGGTACCAGGTTGCCCCGAATGATCACATTACAGCAGGTTCAGCGGCTGCAGCGTTCTCCCTCAATACTGGACCAATTTCAAAAGTGTTGTCCCCATTAGTCACTTGGAAACAAAAACATGGGAAAATAGGGTCCAGCTTGAAAAACACTGAGGTTATCCTTTTAAAATTTTTCAGGAGACACTCCAGAACACAGAGTGTTTTCTAATTTTGTAGTTTCTGATAACGCTTCAGGTTTTTGAATATGTATTGTGCTGTTAATAGTGTGACAATACAATATGTTGATCTGTTTTTGGCTCTACATCTTCTTTTGTGAATCAGGTGCCCAGATGGTTCCCATCAGCTGGTGCGAGATGCAGTGCCCGCGCACACACAGCAAAGAGTTCCGCAAAGTGGCGCGAGTGCAGCCGCTGTATCTACAGGCATGAGACGACTCCTTTCTTCCACAAGGAACACACAGCTTCCCCTCCCCCTCTTTCACTCACTGTCGTCAAGAAGCCTCCCAACTCTGAGACTGGACAGCGTGTATATTCTTGGTTACTTCAGGCTTTGTGTCTTAAGTGTTTTTTTAAATAGCTTTGCCTCCGCACAATCATTTGATCGTGCCAGCTTGAAAACACTGCGTCACACCAAACTGTCAGGACATATTCTAAACAACAATGTAGCGACTGTTTTTTTTTTTAGCTAAAGTCAGCGCAAGTGCCAGCAACGTTAGTTTTTAAAGTTGCCTTTCAATTGCCTGATTAGAACTGTCTGACTCAGGATGTTACGTTGCAGCTACCGAACTTTCTAGGTGAGCGCTATGTTGAGAAGCTAAAAGCATAACCTGGTGAAGACATGTCTTTTTCACAGATGCAAGATTCACCCAGTGTTACAGCCGACCATCAAGTCACTGGAAGGATGAAGCAATTGGTGCATAAACGTAAGACTTGGTTTCAAGGCCAGACTGCATGTTGTAACCAGAGTGATGATTTAAAGGACAGTAGCTGTATTTGGTCTGAAATAAGGAGGATTCGACCAAAAATGCTGCACTTTAAAACTTATTTTGCATGTCATGTATGCGACGGACTTGGCTATTTTTTGTCCATGAAAGTGACAAAAACATTGTTCTCCTCAGGCTCATTTGTCCTTACTCCTTTCCAACTTTTCCAGTTTCAAGTAAGTGACGGACAAATGTTGTCCACACAGCAGTTTAAAGGGAGAGAGAATGTGATTAAGAGAGCGTATTTGTTCAATCAGAATTACAACACATCTACCAATGTGCGGAATATTGAAGTTTAACATGAGAGTCAGATATTTCTTTTTTGTTTTCCAGCACATTGTCAAAACTAAAGTGATTTTGAGCCTACAACAAGCAAGCAGAAATGTTTCCATTTTATCTTTGAAGTAAAGTATATTTTGACTTTCCTTATTCCTTCTTCACTTTACGGCAGATGTCATTCATGTGAAAGATCGAAATAAAATGACTATCAAAGCCATCAATGTGTGAAACTGAGTTAAAGGTACAATGAGTAATACCCGGCCACATGCTCCAAACCAATAGGGGGCAGCATTTCTACTACTGGGTCCATACAATCTATTTAAAGTCATTATAAATATGAGTTGTTTTATTGTTTCTGCCACTTTGGGTTTAATCCATTAAACAAATTATCGAAATGTACAGACCCCGTACCTTTACCGTGATTGACAAGGCCTCGGAGCAGCTCTACTGAACTGTTGGTCTGAGGGCCGACTGAACGCTACAGTCACTCACTATCACCTCTCGAGGTAAAGCTGCATTACCAGACATGATGGGCCGGGGCTAGCTGGTTAGCATTCTCATTTCACTAGATATCTCTGCAATACATAGACGTCTCTGACGTAACGTCAACACTGTTATGCACACATACAGTACATAAATAAAAGTGGAAATTAAACAAGAGTAAATAAATAAGGGAATTAATACAAATCAATCTATGTCACATTTTATCACTTAATAACTACATTTATTTTAAATATAATTTTTGCTACTTTAGAGGCATATTTATTTATTGAGTCATTTATTTATTATTCGCTTATTTGGCAGGTTTCATCCTCCATACGCTCATATACTGTTGTTAGTTCATTTTTTGAACGTTTCAAAATTAAATTCTGGCCAGATTTGACACATTGCACCTTTAAGGGATGTACTTTTGTATTAAGACATGAAACTTTAATTGTAAATTGTGATTTTAGCCGTCCATTTTCCTCAGTAGTGTGCACAGAGCTGCTCATCTATTCAACTGGCAGGAAGGAACATCACAAAAAACGATTCATGAAAGTAACAAACAGGATGAAAAATTCTGTCTGGCACACCTTTAACAGAGAAATCACATGAACTCTTATGACAAACTAATGGTCAGTTATAATCTTTTAAAGAAAAACAGCAAAAACAGTTCCTCAAGCAGGAGGATGTTTAATATACAGTATGTACAAATGGCACGTTGTGTTGTGTGTTCGGTCTCCGAGTCATTTATATACAAGCTGTAATAGTAGTCTGTTGTGAGACCGATGTCGATTTCAAACAGTGAAGTGTGCGAATCTACAGTTAAAACTGCACATACAAAAAAACACAGCTTTTGTACAACCACACACAAATGTCTTAAAGATTACCCTTACACACACACACACACACGGATCAATCATCAAAGCGAACTGATCGACATGAATTGATGTCGATGGCGAACTTCTTATTGGATGGTGCAGTGAACCCAAGTCCCGACCCCCGGTTACTGAAATCCATTCTGCGCGATTGAGCACGTTCAAACTCTCCCAGAAGCCCTTGCTGCAACTGCTGCTGTGCGTCCTTCCCGAGTGCCATATTTGCACCTCCGCTGCTCCCAGCAGCCAGCTGGGAACCCTTCTTGAAGCCGCCCATCAAACGGAGGAACTTCTGCTGCTTTTCGGAGCTGTCGAACTGGGCGGTGGTCCACTGGCCGAGACCCTGAGGAACAGAGATATTGGGGACAAATATTAGAAATAAATTTCATCACTGCACTAGGTTAATAAAATAATAATATTAAAGCTCAGTTTATTCATTGTGAGGAGTACATCTCAGTCTGTGAAAACAGTATGATGTCTTCTGTGGGCCTGGAGGAGTTTTCTAAAGTCTGAGAAAATAACCATGATGATCTTCTCAGACTTGAGGAAACTCTCTTGGGCTTGTAGACCACAAGTGTATAATAGAAAGCCTGCGTTACAAACTGGAGAAGTGGAGTTTTAAGGATGGGGGCATTTACCAGACAGGGTGGGTCTAGTGAGGATGCTACTGAGTTGCATTATGGGGAAAAATTAGGGTGCAGTAGGGACTAAAATCGGGAAATCTCTGATGCATCATTTTTTTTTTCTCTCCCAAGTCCCCCAATCTTGTGAATGTGTAATACTAAAACACCGGAGTGTCCTTTTGAGGAAAAAAGCCAAAGGCTAACTTAGTTTTATTTAGTTAGAATATAGTTTTTTACTGACCGTAGGTTTGTCTGGTTTTAGAGGTTGAGAAGCCTTGTCGATATCCATTTGTAAAACCTGTCTTCTTTCCTGTGACAAACCAAACACACGTCATTAAGCTTAACTGCATAAAACAGACACATCAAGCAATTGGTTCGATAAAAATTACAGATAATTGTCTCATTAAAGGACTAGTTCAACATTTTGCTTTCTTGCTAAGAGTTACATGAGAAGGTTGATACCACTTTCATGTCTGTTCATTAAACATGAAACTACAGGCAGGAGACGTTTAGTTTCAGTGGATTAAACAAATGAGAAAAGATGTAAATTAGTGAGCTTTAGAAATAGTGGTAGGCTGATTTGGTTTTACCTTTGGACAGAGAGTTTTTCCCGAAATGTCGAACATTTACGCACAGCAATAAATATCCCACTAAGGAGAGTAATAATGAGAGCCCTGTTTACCTGGTTGATATTGACCTCATCAGCGTTTCCAGGTTTCTCTGACAGGAAGACCACGTCCACGTTGGGTGACTCCTGAAACACAAACAAGGTTCACTGCCGATGTAAAAACTAAAAAACAACATCTGAGCACAGTGTCGATCGCCTCTGACAACGCACACTCACATGTTGGTCTTCCACCTCTTCTTTAATCTTCTTCTTCTTCTTCTTCTTCGCACCAGTTCCTAAACTCACAGCCTCCACCTGCGTTTCGTCCTTAGTGGAGCTCCTCTTCCTTTTGCTCTTCTTCCCTGTCGTGTCCCCAGTTACCATGACGACAGTTTCACTACTTTGCTCCTCAACGTCTTCACATTTCAGTACTAATGGTTCTTCTTCTTCCTCTCCCTTTGAGTTTCCCTTTTTCCTTTTCTTCTTCTTTGGCTTCTCCGTCTCTTCTACTTTGCCGACCTCGACAGAAGCTTTTCTACCCTTTTCTTTTTTTCCTTTTTTCTTACGCTCCGTCTCCCCTTCGTCTACGATAACAATCTCGCTCTTTGTGGATTTGTCTTTCTTCTTGTTGTTCATGTCGTCTTTCTCCACATTTTTGCTCTTTTTCTTGTTACCTTTAATCTGAGGCGTTCCTAATTCATTTCCATCTTCTTTAGTATCAGTTGCCTTTTTCTTCTTCTTTTTCACCTTTACCTCTTCAACCTCTACCTCTGCTGTTTCTAACTTCACTCCATTCTCACCCACGTTCATTTTAGCTGTATTTTTCTTTTTTGTTACACTTTTTCCATCCACAGCTTCAGTGGTTTCCTCATCAGTAGTTTTCTTTTTCTTCTTTTCCTTAACTTGCTTCTCACTCTCCTCTGTGTTTACAACACAAATGTTTTTTCTCTTCTTGGCTTTCTTTGGCAATTTATCCTTTCCAGCTTGCTGTTCTTCTTCCTCCTCCGTCTTTACATTTTCTGGTATAATTTGTACAGACTTATCTTTTACTTTCTTCTCCTTCCTCTGTTTCTTTTGCACTTCTTCTTCTTCTTCTTTTACTGAACTGAACTGTGCAGTTTCCAGCTGCTGCTGCTTCTTCTTCTTCTTCTTCTTTTTGCTGCCTTCTTCATCATTTCCATTCTTGACATCAGAGCCATTGTCACCATTTAGAGATTCGGTGAGAATTTTCCTCTTCTTCTTTTTCTTCTTCTCTTCTTTTTCATCACAAGACTCCTCATCTACATCTATAACTATTACCTCAGCTTTTTTAGCTTTCTTCTTTTCTTTTTTCACCTCTGCTAGGCTCCCATCATCAAAGGTATTATTTTCAGGCAGAGGCGCTTGATCTTTCGTGCGTTTCTTCTTCTTCTTTACAAAATTCTCCTCACTCTTCTCTCCCTCCATTTTCATTGTCACCATTTCCACTGGCCTCTCCACAGCAACGGACCCCTGGTGAGAGAAATACAATTACTGCAAGAAAATACCTTTTGATAATAAATTAAATAGCAATACCAGGCTCATAGGCTCCATGTGTAACAGAGCAGTAAACACTAACCAAGGGTTTGGTTAGCTGCCTGGGCAGGGACTGTTGATCAATGTCTCTTTGCAGGGCCAGTCGCTTCACCTGCAGGGAACAGAGCAGAAATGTGCTAAAATGTTTATAATTTTAAGCACCTCTTTTATCCATCAGCAAATTTGTTTTCGCAGATTTTCATATCAGTCTACATGTGTCAAGCTAATTCAAACTCTGCACAGGTGAAACTTTGCTGCAGGTTCTACTGATTTAATCATACATTTTGGACTATTTGAGATTCACTCATGCTTAGTTTTGTGTTAAAAAAATTTAATTTATGCAATTCTTTACATGGTTATGTAAAGTACAGCTAAAGTTTCAATCCTGGATTACTCTACTGCCTTGCATGTGTTCATTTGTCAGCACAAGTTTGTATCGTATTGTA
>CAKAOI010027340.1:0-20108 GCA_916701655.1 Sebastiscus albofasciatus | reverse complement strand
AAGCAACGTATCCTCATACAACGGCTGGTATGATATCTCATGAACTTGTTTTTTGTGCGTTTTCCAACGAATGTCCAGCGATATGTGACATGTGTCAATGTCTGCTCCAGTCTTTTCAAAATAAACTTCCATCTTCAGAGGATACAACTTGTTTAGGTTTAGGAAAAGATCATAGTTTGGGTTAAAATAACACCGGACGTGACGTAATCGAAGTACGGAAGTTACGTGACAAAAACTATTTTGGTTAGGTTTAGGAAAAAGATTGTGGTTTTGGTTAAAATAACTCCAGAAATGGCGTAACTTAAATACAGAAATTACATGACAAAAACTACTTAGGTTTATGAAAAGATCGTGGTTTGGGTAAAAATAACTACAGAAGTGGCGTAACTTAAGTACGGAAGTTACGTGACAAAAATGACTTAGTTAGGTTTAGGAAAAAGATCGTGGTTTGGGTAAAAATAACTACAGAAGTGGCGTAACTTAAGTGCGGAAGTTACGTGACAAAAATGACTTAGTTAGGTTTAGGAAAAAGATCGTGGTTTGGGTTTAAATAACTACGTAAGTGGCATAACTTAAGTACGGAAGTTATGTGACTGAAACTACTTAGTTAGGTTTAGGAAAAAGATTGTGGTCTGGGTTAAAATAACTACGTAAGTGGCATAACTTAAGTATGGGAGTTACGTGACAAAAACTACTTAGTTAGGTTTAGGAAAAAGATTGTGGTTTGGGTTAAAATAACTACAGAAGCGGCATAACTTAAGTACGGAAGCTATGTGACAAAACTACTTAGTCAAGTTTACGAAAAGATCGTGGTTTGGGTTAGAATAACACCGGAAGGGACGTAACTTAAGTACGGAAGTTACGTGACAAATAAATCAATGTTGACTTCTGGTTTCACACGGATGAATACCTGCCTCCTGGACGAAAATGTTGTGTTTTTTGACCCACCTATCCACCCCGACCTCCTGCCTATGTTCCGTTTGTTGCTCTTTATACTTAATACAAATTGATTTTGTGGGATACATACAAAACACAGTGCATTCCTTTTCACAAGTATAGCTATGAATGGTGTATGAGAGCCAGAGGAAGGAGTGATGAAAGAAGAAAAGCAGGATGAGGAATCTGGAATCCACAGAGACGGATGGAGGGAGATACTGACACACTGGCCAACCAGGCGGAGAGCTTTGGAGCAGCGAGCCATAGCAGGTGAAAAAACACCAGCATGGCTTTGCATGTTGGACAACCCCAGCTGAGTGTTGAGTCTGGCATGCAAAGCGCGCACGCACGTGACCGCACAGACACTAACAAAGACAAACTCGGTGACGCTTACATAATAGAGCTAAAAGTCTTCTCAAAGCCGACAACTGGCATTGTTACATCTTTGCCGGACGATCCTGAAAAGTCAACAAGGCCGGCATCAGCTGTGATCTCCACCGACGACTGTCTCGCTTCATAAACCATCCGACCGGTTTCAGAGCGTGCCGCGTCCTTGCGGCTGTCACCACCAAGAGCTTAGGGCCGTGATTGATGACTGGCTTCGGATGACAACAACAAGCAGCGGTGTTTACTCAGGGCAAATTGCCCTTGTCTCTCTCTCCACCTTCCGTCTCTTTCTCCCTCCCTCGGTCTTTAGAGGGAGCCGGTCCACATGGCTGGATCTCTGGTTTCTGGATGGCTACGAGTCCCTCGGGGTGGGATTAGCCTCCCAGAATGACAGCTAAACAAACAAATAGGCCAAAGCTGGTCCTCCTGCTTGCCAAGGCTGCCTAGCAACAGGTAGGCAGTAAGATGGGATGTAACGCTCGGTATGTCACAGTCAGACAGTGATGGCTATAAAATGCCTGGACACGGTGTGGATGTGTCATTATCAAAGATGTTCAAATATGTGAGCAGGCTGGAAGATTAAACACATTGTCGTGTAAGTAGGAAGATAAGGAGGAAGTAACCACGGCAACAAGAAGCCTTTAAATACTTGAGGCAGTGATTCATGGCAATTATTTCACTTGAAATACATATCACTGAAGTGTCAGTCTGACGACATTCAGCCAATACAACAAGCAGTGTCAACAGCTTAAGCGACAATGATGATTCATCTTATTGTTACTGCAGCCGGCGCTCTTCGATAACTCACATAAAAAACACAATCAGATACTGTATTCACGGTAAAATCAGAACATGTCCTCATTTACCACCTAATTCCACTGTTATCAGGCCATTAAAGGTGCGTTATCAGTCGTTATCAGCATCATAGATGTGGTATAGTAGGAGCCTACTACGCCTACTACGTTGTTAAAAGTGAAAGTAAAACTTCAATAACATTATAAAACTGCATGAAACGTTTGTTTAGGTTTAGGCAACAAAACCACTTAGTTAATTTTTGGGGAAAAGATTGTTTCAAAAGTGAAACTTGTGAACACAAACACAACTACACGGCGGTAGTCGGTGTTACCAGTGTTACACAGTGGTCGGGCACACACCGATTATATTACGTACCCATCGTCGTTTTGCTTTTTTTACAGAAATAAAACCAATTTAGTTCATTTTGCCGTATCAGCGGCGTGTTATCAATACATAGTCGGAGGACGGACGCTACAAACTGACAGTGAACGCATCTGCTCCATACGTCTCAGCTCAGAGTAGCAGGAGTCATATATCACACACACGGGATGAGACAGAGTTGACAGATAAGACGATGCAAAGCGAAAAAAGCAAAAGCGCCTATTTGGCATTATATTTTATCATATTTTATATTTCCCCGCAGCGAAATATAATCGCTGTATCCTTAGTTCTATTTTATTATTATTATTATTAGTTCTTCCTGCAGCTGTCAGACTCCACAACCAGCACTGCTCCCAGTAGACCAACATACACACCTAAAAACTGACAATAACTGCATTATACTGTACACCGACTGCAGCACTTTCAGGTGCAATCTCATTCCAGTATCATATTTCCACCTGTGCAATTGTGTTAATAGTCTGTTTATTGTTAACACTGTATATATTGTTCCAATTTTTAATACCCCCCTTGTTTATATTGTTCCTTTTTTATATTACCTTATATTTAAATTGCTCATATTTTAAATGTCTGTCAACTTTTGTTTTGCTTTTTTGCACTGTGTTCTGTGCAAATGTCCCCACTGTGGGACTAATAAAGGAATATCTTGTCTTATTATTTGTCTTGTATACTTTATAGCCACATTATTGATGATTATTCTATCAAATATCTCCTGCTGTAAATATGTGATGTTTGATTTTCTCCATATTGCCCAGCCCTACTGTACACCAGACTCATCCAGGCACAGCCTTCTGATACTGAGTCTCTCTCCTGTCCACCGCCACGCACCGCACAGCTGATATTAATAGCGTGGCTCTCCTTAAAAAATCGCGAGGGGCTCACAATTTGCTTTCGCTGTGAGCAGCTTGGTGCCGTTTATTTGTGACACTCTGTATGCAAATGAGCCTTTTTATTCAGCATTGTGCCAAATTTTGATTGCATAACTCTCCCGGAGTTTTTGCAAACTGACTTTAAATAAGGAGGGTGGACGGGGGGGGTGGGGGGGTTAGAGCAGAGCAGGGCGAATCAAACAAGGCGTGCTGTGACTTCCTCGGAATTCGAGACAGAGCAGAGAGAGTCATGAGATAAAGAAAAAGAGAGAGTCGGTGGTGATTCCAAAAAGCATAAAACGAGTGCCTGAGACTCCTCTTCCTTTCTCTTTTTCCTCCGCCCGCGGTTGCCAAGCCGGATGGCGGCAGCGAAGCATGTCGGATCACTGTAAGGTGCTGTAACGGCTTCCCGATTTCGCCTCAAATGATGTGAAAGTCATTGCCAAGCCATGTGTGCTGGTGTGAGGCGAAAAAAATGACTGGCTCCTCTTCCCACTGTTAATCAAACCTGGGGTGGCAGAGCGTTTTGCAGACGGAAGCCATACATAAAGATGTGCTTGTTCACCACCCTCTCTCCTCTCCACCCCTTTCGCTGCCTTTTTTTTTCATCCTCCCCCTTCTACACCACCTCTCTCTCTCTCTCTCTCTGACGGGCCAGTCACCAGAGCATCAGACAAATGAATGCTTCCTCCGCTCTTTCATCAGCGCTCCCAACCTTTTCATCAACGCCCATAAAGCAGTAGAAGGCACCTATCGCCGGCAATCGCCTCTCAGCCGCCTGAGTGATGAGACGGAGGTGGCAGAGTTCAGCGAGCGCTCTTATGGCAGAATGGATGTTACTGGGTCAGGGGGTCGCTCGCACATCTCATTACACAGCGTATACACAGGCACACGGAACACCTGCATGCGGCGGTGTGTGTGCACGCTAAACACGACCTGATCTCGAGAGAATATCCTGAGAGTAACAACAAAGCATGTGAGGATGCATGCATGCAGGAATCTCTAGAGGATAAACTCAAAAAAATCACAAATGCAAAAAGCAAAATACTGTCTGCAGCTCCGAGCACTGTCTTGTTAACACAACTGCTGCTGCTCAGGAGCCAAATTGTTTTTTTGCTGTTCCAGCTCATTTATCTGTTTATACTAATTAGATGAACTCATAGCTCTTTTATTACAGTCTCTTTTTCTTCCCCTCCTCCTCCTCCCTCCCTCCCCGGTAAACAGCATCTTTTCCTCAAATCGATGCATTGAGTAATAACCTTGTGGCACTTAGAAGATGCTGCACAAAGGCTTCCTTTCATGCCTTCGGTGCGTCACGGGGGCGACAGGCCGCCGCGTCAAATAGATTCTTACGTGGCGTCCATCTTCGAGATCTTCTGACTGCTGTCGGGTTAGAGGGCGAGCAAAACAACGCGGCGGGAAATCAATTCCGTATTCCGAGCGTCACGAGGCGGCGCGGGCCTCGTCTGGCTACTTCTAAGGATGTCTGGGAATTAAAGCAGCAGTAGGCAGGATAGTTTTGGCATCATTGGGCATAAATTCCATAATAACCTTTCAGCATAATTCAAGTGTTCTGAGAGATACTTCTGCTCCTCCTCATGGCTCTGTTTTCAGGTTTTAGAAAATCTAGCCCGTGATGGGAGACTTTGGCCAATCACAGGTCATTTCAGAGAGAGAGAGAGAGAGCGTTCCTATTGGCTGTGCTCCGGCTGGTGGGCGGTGCTTGGTATGTCTTCAACTGATCTCATTCTACAGCTAAACAGATGATTCTGAAAACATTTGAGGAGAGAAACAGGCATTACAGTAACAGAATATTGATTCGTATTTGATAAAGAATTACTTTTTTGAATCATATTTGCTCCATTTCTACCCACTGCAGCTTTAACTGCAGCTACAAAAGATGACTAGGAACTAGGAATGACTCCCACAGGGCTGCTGCTTCGAAGCTTGGACCGTTGCCATGGTAGTCAACCTCCAAATCAGCATTCGAATGCTTTGTTTGTTTGTTTTTTTATACATAAGTATGTAATAATAATGTATAAATCCCAAAATAGCCCATGAAATGAGGAATAATCCCACATTATTCATATTTAACATTAATTATTATTAGTTTTTCTCAGATGTAGGGCTGTGCGATATGAGGAGAATATGCAATATGCGATAATGTTGTTGAATATCGTGATATTATGTGAAATAAATAAAAATATATTAAAGTGCAGTTCTGCTGTTTTCAGTATTCTGCTAAAATACACCAAATGGCTTGTTGAATATAAAAGAATAAAAGGAAATCATTTCCAACATTCTTTTTTGTCAAACTAATTGAACGTTGAACTGAACACAAAAGGCACCAATAAAGAACAGAATGAAAGTTACATCTTAAAGTGCCGTTTTCCACTGATACTCTCTTTCAACTAACTAAAAAAAGTGTAATATTGCAGTCTTTCGCGATGTTTATCACAAGTTCACATCGCGATGGTGATAATAAACGATATATTGTGCAGAAGGATATCGCTGTTTGTCATTCCAAAGCTTCGAAAGCCCAAAAAATGGTAATCGTGAACAGCCCTAGACTCCCATCTTGGTGATACTGCAACACCACTTGTCTACCTTCCATCAATTTTCTAAATGCTTTGCATAAACTGGACCGGACGTCAGTGAAATTAAAAGCGAATTAACTACATGTTTCTTTTGGAGAGCGTCCAAACTCGATTTCAGGAATTCCACATCTTGCAGCTGATGTGACATTTTAATAAAAGCCACGGGCGCGGAACGAAAGACACCACCAGGAGCTCCTTTGAGACAAATAAGATTAAGTCCCAGTTTGTCCTTCCTCCCTCCTGCTCGCGGAATACTGAACTGTGCCCGTTACAGGATTGATTTAATTTTAATTTGCATAAAATTACATCAAACAGCAGCGAGTAAAAAAAAAAGGTCACGGGGAAAGAGAAAACGGGGTGTGTTTGGTTTTACCTGGAAATCAGACGTCTAAAAACTCATAGTGGACGACTATTACCTGGCAGACGCTGTGTCATGAGCTTACACAACAGCAAAATCCATACTGTGCTAATTCTATAAGAAGGAACGCAGGAGAGAAAAAAGAAAGAATGGAGGAACAAGGGATGGTAGAAGAAGAAGGAAGGAAGGAGGGGGCCGGTTTGGCTGCGCTCCCCCAGCATGCTGTGTGTGAGAAAGCAGCTGTGGCCTACTGAGGATTACATAACACACCGAGACACATGCGGCGTGCGCGTACGCGGGACACGGCGGCATATGGATGCATATCTTGCAGATCTTTTTGTCGCTTCTTTCTATCCTCATCGCGATCCATCTAGAGGTCAAGGGGTCGCCGTGGCGGCGTTTCCTTGGAGGCCTCGCCCCAAAAAATACAAACACCCCTACTTCGTCAGTGCCCTCTTCTTCTCCGACTGTCTATCCGAGTGTATTCGTCGCTCCTGGGGGGGGGTTCGAGCCCACCGGACTGTGAAATGCGAAACCCTGCAGCGGTGGAGAATGTGCGTGCTCTGCAACTTCCTCCACCTCTACAGTACGCTCGCCACCCCTCCTCCTCCACCCCCAGACGGTGCTGCTGCTGCTGCTGCTGCTGCTGCTGCTGCTGTGCGTGTTATCGAGCCGTAAGTGGATGCATCTGAGCTTGCATTTAGAAGCCATGTGTCCACATATAGAAGAAACACCCAGAGTGCACCATGCTGCAACATACAGACGTTTCGCTTCATCAGGCACTCAGTCTACATGTGTGTGTGTGTGTGTCTGTGTGTGTGTTGAGCCCCCTGAGGGATAATATACGAGGGTATGGAGTGTGTTCTGAGGTCAATGACAGATTTGTGGTGTCCTGTTACGTCCTATCCATCAGGGTCAAGTGCCGTGCGGATGAGGACACATCATATCAGCTTGAATCCAGATGTTTTGTCTTCCCAGAAGATGCCGATAAACGACAAGAACGAGGCTTCCATCACGACTAAAAAAATGCCAGTTTACAAAAAAAGAGCATAACAAGCTCTGGAAAAATTTGCAGCCAACATAAACGGGCAATTTATGTCAGAATAAAGATGCACGTGTGTACGCTTGCGCTTTTGAGGAGGGGGGAAAAAACTGTGTTCCACATATAAAAAGAGTGAATTATGACCAGCCATGCTTGTTCCAAATCCAGCTCAGCCCTGCTGTTTGTTCCAACTCTGAACAACCGACTGTACTGGGATTTGGAAGCGAGACAGCACAGTTCAGTTTGGCACTATTTGGTTCAATAATGGAACAAATAGCAGCCTCGAATGTGCCATCTGCAGACCTCCAAAACACTCTCCTCCTTTTCTGCTCCCCACCGCCCCCCCTATAAGCGCCTGAATCATGCCTCACAGACACCAACAGGGGACACAGTCATCATTCTTGCCACGGCATCTCAGGGAGCCATTTAGGGTCCGACTACAACGGCCTCCTATCTCGCCATCGCGCCCCCCATAAAAGCATCAAATTCTAAATTGTGCCCGGGACACAGAGGGGGGATTGCTCAAACCGCGGCTGGAGGCAGAGCTTTTAAGGCGAGCCACGACTCATAATTCATGTATTCAGGAGGCGTCTTCATGTTGCTACAATGAGCTGCGAGGACGGTTGTGCCAAGAACATCTCTGTGCTGTGCGAAGGAGAGGGGGGGCTTTCAAAGTGTGGGGCAAGACATAATCCTTCTTGTCCCAAATAAGGGTACTCTGAGGATTCGTTAAGGGACACGAGATGCTGAATGCTTTTGAGTAAAAAGCCTGGAAATTGTTGGGCTGTGTGTTACAAATCTGGCGATACAAATCACGATACAGGGTTTACGATTCAATATATCACGATGGATTGCAATACTGTAAACAAGGTGATTTATTGTGATTTTTTTAACCTAATTTTAGGAAAACAGTCAATGAAAAAGCCACTATATGCATAAAATCTGAGTTTAAAAAAGTTTTTCATGCAATATGAGCAGGGCACATACACTGTGAGGGTGCATCTCTTTACAAATGAAATAAAGTATTGATTTGGTCAATATTTGCATGTAAACTGTTATTATTTAGCGATATTTTTGATAATTTCTTACACCAGAAAATTGGAGAAAAAGTGTTTTTTAAACCCCTTTTTTTTTTCTTTAATTATGATCCTATTTGGAATCAGCGTCATGATTAAAAAAAAACATCTTTATGCTGTAAAAATGAAACAAAATCTGCACTTTTTAAGTAGCAAAAGTGACTAAAAGGTGCAAGAAAGCATGTCAGCTTACGTCTCAGGTGATGCATATCTACAGATTGCTATCAGGGAAAAGCAAAGCTGTGACATTTCATTTTTGACAGTTTATCCCGTATAGCGAAGCCAGAGCTCAATAGATCTCTAAAATCAGATATCTCGTGTAAAAAAAAAAAAAAAAAAAATGGCATTTTTTCCCATGCAAGATATAAAAGAGGTTGAATGAGAGGGTTGGGTTAAAAGAAATGAAAGTACAAAACTTGAATTCCAAAATGGACGTTCTGTCACAGGGAGAATGAGCTGCAGACATCCCAGTGAGAGACATTTCCAGTCTCCCCGGCCTACACACAGCAGCTGTCTTCTCTTCCATTTGCATTGGGGTATCGATTTTGATATGCAGGCTGTGGGGTGAGAAACAGGGAAGATGGGCTACATGCATATGGTGCACGCAGGCCTGTGCAATTTAAAAAAAAAAAAAAAAAATCCACTGACAGAGAAGCTGCAGAGTTGGGAGGCTTGTTATGAAAAGATGCGTCGGTGGCTTAACAGTAGGATGCCAATTAGGCTGCTTGGCCACAACGAATGGATCCACGGTCACGCACCGGTTTCTCTCTCTCCTCCTCCTCCCTCCTCCACCTCCTCCCTCCTCCTCATGGAGCAGAGAAGTGGGGAAAAAGCTGGAGCTCCTATTGCATGAACAATACCGGCATCAAATTTCCATGCAATGATTTTTTTTTTTTTTTGCTCGGTCAGTCAAGTGCAGCATGGAAAGCATCATCACCAGCAGCAGCAGCAGCAGCAGCAATGCAGGTGGGCTGCTTATTTATAGACTAGGAAAATGAAGGGGTGTTTAGTAAAACATGCATGAAAGGTGCAGCTAGAAATGGTGAGATTAGACTATGATTATCTTTAAAAAAGTGAAGGTTTTACTTCATTTTACAGTTAAAAAACAGCATTTTCTACAGTTAAATGGTCTGAAAAATCCACAGCACACGCACAAAACTCTTTCCACTAAGGGGTTGTGAGGAATATAAGAGCAGCATGGAAAGCATCATCACCAGCATCATCACCAGCAGCAGCAGCAATGCAGGTGGGCTGCTTATTTATAGACTTAGATATATGGAAAATGAAGGGTTGTTTTAGTAAAAACATGCATTAAAGGTGCAACCATAAATGGTGAGATTAGACTATGATTATTTATTTTTTTAAAAAGTGAAGATTTTATGCAATTTTACAGTTAATGACAGCATTTTCTACAAGTATAAGTCACATTTTTAACAGTTAAATTGCACAAAACTCTTTCCACTGAGGGGTTGTGAGGAATATAAGAGCAGTAATGGAAAGCATCATCACCAGCAGCAGCAGCAGCAATGCAGGTGGGCTGCTTATTTATAGACTAGGAGAATGAAGGGTTGTTTAGTAAAAAACATGCATGAAAGGTGCAACTAGAAATGGTGAGATTAGACTATGATTATTTATTTAAAAGTGAAGATTTTACACAATTTGACAGTTAAAAGACAGCATAAGTCACATTTTTGAACAGTTAAATTGTCTGGAAAAATCCACAGCACATGCACAAAACTCTTCCCACTCAGATTTGTGAGGAATATAAGAGCAGCATGGGAAGCATCATCACCAGCAGCAGCAGCAGCAGCAGCAATGCAGGTGGGTTATAGACTTGGTTATGGTTATTTATAGACTTGGATATGGAAAATGAAGGGTTGTTTAGTAAAAACATGCATGAAAGATGCAACTAAAACGCAGAAATGGGAGATTAGACTATGATTATTTTAAAAAAGTGAAGGTTTTATGCAATTTTACAGTTTAAAGACAGCATTTTCTACAAGTATAAGTCACATTTTGAACAGTTAAATTGCACAAAAGTCTTTCTACTGAGGGTTTTTTTTGCACTGTGAGGCATATAAGAGCAGTAATGCCCCCCTCCCTCCCACACACGCATCCATCACCATGTGGCCAGCATGCTTATCTCTCCACATCCATCCAGTGATGGAGGAAGAAGTGTAGAAATGGGCAGGTGACAGCTTTTCTCTTCCTCTCCTCTGCATGTAAAGCTGCTCCAAAGCCAGACATGTTCTGCTATCTATTATGAATAAGTGAGGGGACTTTTGTGCATTACAACTCAGTAATCTGAGGGATGCAGATGTATTATTCACGACCAATTCGCTCCCTATTATGGGATTCATCTTCCCAAATGGCATTTGACAGCTTTATTACGCAGCCGGCGCATCTTATCCACTTTGCGCATCTCTGGCTAGATTTGTCACATACATGAGTGATGGAAAGGAGCGCTTTTTTGGGGATGGATAGGGAGGAAAGTTGACGCCTGCATCTTGTGAATGAAGGTGTTAAAGTTACCTGCTGCCAGTTCTCCTCCAGCGAAGGCATGGCGGAGAAGTAGCCGGTGTCGTGGACGAGCTGAAGTTCCTGAAAGATGCTGTGGTTCGCTAAGACATCCATGCTGATATATACTGCTCCTCGGTGATGATGGGAGAAAAAACACAAGAAGGAATCCACAAGAAAACGCGCCTCCTTTTGCTCGGCTGTCTCACACCTCCGCATCCATATTAGTCCATGTGGAAGAGGTGAAAATGTGCTCAGAAAATGGGGCGATTTGGAGTCCCTGTACCTGCGCGCATTATCGGACACGGTGCGTAAAAAGAGACTGATGGAGGCTCCATGCGCATCCGTGGTGCCAAACTAGACACTGATAGGGAGCCAAAGGAAGGGGAGGGGCTTTGGTAAACGAAGGGGCGTTGTTTTTGGTTTGTCAATCAACGCGGAGAGGCGGGGCTTAGGCGGAGTGCTCGGGCGTTGATTGGCTGCGGCGCCACGTCGCTCAGAGCCGAATGTGGGCTCGATAGGTGAGCTATTTATGGATGGGTATATTAGATTTGGAAGAAGGTCTGAAAGGCTAGTCTGAGAGGAGAAGCCGTGGTGTAAACATCATGTGCGCGCAAATCAGGAGTGGAAACAGTATTGCTGTAAATATTAGATCATAATGAGATGCAGGATGAGGAATTTAAAGGTCCCATATTGTGCTCATTTTCAGGTTCTTACTTCTATTTTGTGTTTCTACTAGAACATGTTTACATGCTGTAATGTTTAAAAAAACACTTTATTTTTCTCATACTGTCTGTTTGAATATACCTGTCTTTACCCTCTGTCTGAAACGCTTAGTTTTTTAGTGCATTTCAATGGAATTGCAACAGAATTGCGTTGCTATAGGCAACGGCTTGGGACAGCATGTTTACTTCCTGTCAGCTGATGTTATTTACATACACTGCAACCAGGAAATAAACTGGGACACATTTAGAATGTTTAAAACCATGTAATGGTCTAAATATTGTATATTTGTGACATCACAAATGGACAGAAACAGCTTGAACAGCTTGTATCAAACGCACGATTTCTGAATACGGGCAGTGTGAATTTCTCCGTATATTTAGCGTTTTGATAGTTTGACAGTATTTATATAGCACTTAAACCTGCTTTACAATATAAAAGACATAAAAATCTCACTTTTTACAATATGGTACCTTTAATAATGAGTTTATAGTCAACTTAATGATATTTTAATCTCATAAAATGCTGTTGCAGTGTTCCTGTGGAGACTATTGTGTCCATAATAAAGATTTAGTGTGTTTATTCTATATATATATATTTTATACTTTATTTTTTCCTTTTTTTAAGACTGTTTTCGTATATGCAATCCACTGTTTTTAATTACAACAGTCTATAAACCAACTGTTAAGTAGATGAGCTTACAGATAAACCCATCAAGTACACTAAAGAAAACAACCTCAACATTCAAAACCGAAACAAAACCAAGAGAAGAAATAACAATATTAATAATGAGTTAAAAAAACAACAACTACAAAACAAACAAAAAACAATAATAATATAAAAATACAAGAGTCATTTATTCAATATTTTTACAACAATCCAACGGAGACTTCCTCAGAAGTTGAGGTTAAAAGTCATATAAAATGTTCATCTTATAGTGTGACTGGATAAAAATAAGCCTTCTTTTATGTAAGTAAAAGCGGGGTGAATAAAAGTCCACCGTGTGTGTGTGTGTGTGTGTGTGAATGATAGATAAGTGGCCAAATCTTCCTCGATACGTCTTGTTTGGTCGGCGTGCCGCTTATTCGCCCGCCCCGTGTAAGCCACCACAAATTGTACACTTCCTCCTCCACGCAGGCTCAATAGTGTTCTCTGTGTCGGAGTGTTGTAGAGGTCTGTAATCTCATTACAGTGCTAGGGGGAAGGCTGGCCGAGGGCCCCGGCTATACGCGATTTACACATGGCATTTTGGGAGGGAGAGCTCAGCTCAGACGGACGATGAAGCTTCCCGCTGACATTTATCCGTTTGACACAACTCACTCTGTCTCTCTTTCCGTCTCTCTGTCTTTCTATTTTTTTCTTCCTGTTGCTCTTTAAGTCTGCCTCGGTTATTTCCCTCTGATACCGTTTCTCTCTTTCTGCCACCCTCCATCTCCATCCATCCCTCGCTCCTTCCCCCTGTAATCCTGTACCACAATCGCTGTCGGTGTTTTCAGCAGGGATGGATGGACTACAGAGAGGTATGACAGAGGGAAAACACATGACAGAGACATGCAAACATCAACGGTTGCCATGTGCGCGGTAGAGGTCGGTCAGCTGACGACAGAGAAAACAACAATCTAGCTGTCTTGTTTAGCCGATCTCCACATGGCTGACTAGAGTGTCAAATATTTAACAGATAAATTATTTTGATGCATTGTTTATGTGGCTGGTCTCTTACGTTCACATACAACAGAACTTCACTGTCAATTCAGTTTCGAGGGAAACATATATTTCTCCCTGTTTAGGTTTGTTTTTGACGTATCAAAGTCCAGCATTGACTTATTTTAACTTACGCACGGAACCTAAAGTGGGGGTAGGCGGTATATTTTTGCCATCATTTGGCAAAAGTCCCATAATAACCTTTCAGCAAATTAATATTCAAGTGTTCTGAGAGAAAACTAGACTTCTGCACCTCCTCATGGCTCTGTTTTCAGGCTTTAAAGAAATCTAGCACGTGACGGGAGACTTTGACCAATCACAGGTCAATTCAGAGAGAGAGAGAGAGAGCGTTCCTATTGGCTGTGCTCCAGGTGGTGGGCGGTGCTTGGTATTTCCTCAACAGATCTCAACGTGGCTGCCGGGTTACAAACGTGTGAAACGTTATGTTTTGTTGCGTAACTGACGTACTTACATTACACCACTTCCAGAGTTATTGAAACCCAACCACAATCTTTTACTAAAGCTAACAAAGTAGCTTTTGTCACGTAACTTCTGTACTTAAGTTACGGCACTTCCGGTGTTATTTGAACCCAAACTTCAATATTTTCCTGAGCCTAACTAAGTAGTTTTGTTGCGTAAACCTAACCAAGTCGATCTTTTCCTAATCCTAACTAAGTAGTTATATTTTGAAAAGACTAGAGCGGAAATTGACACTTGCGTCACATGTTGTTGAAAGGCGTGCTGAGCATCACGAAACAAAAAAGGGAAATTTGAGTCTATGTATACAAATCAAATAAACTAAATTTCCCGACTATTTCTGCGTTGGCTGTCTGTGTCCCTTACGTTAAGTTTCACTTTCACGTCATAATCAGCCGTTCGTTCGTGTCTCGTGTTCACGATGTTCACTTTCATTTTCACTTTACATTAAAGCCTAAGTTCTTTCCTAAACCAAACAAAGTTACACCAAGGGGGGTGTCGAGTTGGGATGAGAACGGGTTGACAATCTTACCTTCATGGAGAACCACTGCTGGCGTACTTTACACCCAAAACAGTACTTCGAGCTGTAATCTGTGACTTAATGCACATCCAAACTACAGGGAAAATGGGGTTGTTTAACCAGGATTTTAATAATATAAAGATGAAGAGTCCAAAGTGTCCCAGTGCAACCACACCGCCCGTCCACATATCTACTTCCATTGCCTAAAATACTCAACATATATTATCTGTTTGTTGAATATAGAACAATATAAGCAAATAGCCTATATATATAACTGACAGTGGGTGGAGCATGTTCTCCTGGTGTTTGCGTGGGTTTGCTCCGGGTGCTCAGGTTTCCTCCCACAGTCCAAAGACATGCAGGTTAGGTCAATTGTTGACTCTAAATGTCCCGTAGGTGTGAATGTGAGCGTGAATGGCGACCCTGAAGAGGATAAGCAGTTACAGATGATGGATCTGTTCTAACTGAATAATACTGTAAGAGATAAAAGATAAAACTATAAAGTATGCCTATACACCACTAAACATTATGAAGGTCTCCATGAACTTTATTTCAGAGTTTAAGACACTTTATATGTTTCTATGTAGCGATGTTATGGGTACTTTACTTTTTCATCTTCCTATTTAAATTGACCGTCCTTTTTATTTCATCAGCCCGTCTTAAAGATGAAGCGGCACCGGAAGAAATGTTATTATATGCACACTTATTTGAAGTTAGTTTGTTTTACAGTGTACCACCACTTGCCATCACCAGGAATTAGCCAAACTGAAAGCCTCGTCTTAGTGCCCATCCGTGTACCCCCCACCCCAAACCCACTCCTCCTCCTCCTCCTCCTCTTCCTCGGCCAGAAGCCCATGCATATCATAGATAAAAAATAAGTGCTCACCATTATCCGTGGGCACACAGCGTTATATTGTGGATGCTGACATTGCTCTTACCTGGCAGTTGGTGCTTTTACTATATTAATAATGGAGCAGGCGCCATCCATCATGGGGATATGAGGCTGCTAATCATGTCAGTTCCCTGCATATTCACTCCTTTCATCAGAAGGGGAGGAGAGGTAGTGGGAGAGGAAGACAGGAGGGGGAAATGGAGAGAGCGACGGTGAGAAGCAGAGATAAACAAAGGGAGGGGAAATGATAGAGGAAAAAGAGGGCAAGAGAGGGAGATGGAAGGGGACAATATCAATGTGCTGAACACATGACAGATGCCCTTGGCCTTTTGCTGAATGGCTTCCCTGTTGGCAGGAGTTAACCAGTGTATTTAAACAGGACAAGACGAATGGGACCTGGACTCCCCCTGCTTACTGAACCAGCCCATTTCTATTCCAACTCACAGCCAAACCCCATGTGGGAATGCTAATGTGGCTATAGCTGACATTGGCGGGGTTAAAACTTCATATTGGCATTTTATTGTAACGTTCGCTTAACTTTCGGTAGCATTTTTTCCTTTGGAACTTCTGCTGGGTGTGAAGGGAGGTTTTTCAGCATTTTTGCTGCCAAAAAAATGTCATTTCTTTTAAAGCAGCAGTGGGGAGGGAATGGAGCAAATATGATTAAAGAAAAAGTTAGTTTTATAGAACGGTCACTATATCCTGACAGTAGTGCATGAGACAGGTAATCTGAAAAAAAATCATGTGCCTCTGTGTCCTCTGGTGCTCCTAACGGCATCTGCAAGATTTCACAGAACGGAGGAAAACAACCAATCAGAGCTGATCTGGAGCCTTGCCGTCTCTGAGCAGCTGTCAATCACTCGCGAACTCCGACCAAACGGTCAAACTAGGCAGCGCTGATCAAATATGAATCAATATTCTGTTACTGTAATGCCTATTTCTCTCCTCAAATGTTTTCAGAAACAGCTGTAAAATGTGAAAGTTTGTGACCTGAGATCTCTTGAGGAAATACCAAGCACCGCCCACATGGCTAGAGCACAGCCAATAGGAACGCTCTCTCTCTCTGAAATGACCTGTGATTGGTTTTTAAAGCCTGAAAACAGAGCCGTGAGGAGGTGCAGAAGTCTAGTTTTCTCTCAGAACACTTGAATTACAATATGATGAAAGCTTTATTATGGAATTTTAGCCAAATGATGCCAAAAACTTGTTGCCTACTGAAGCTTTAAGTTTTAAAAGCTTGGTTTCTTCGCAAAAATGGACAATTCTGGGATTATTTCACCTGTTTCCAAAACCAAAAACACAAACCTCAGAACCCATCAGCTATCGGTCTGACGACGTATAAGCCACTGTGGTCAAGCGGGTACATTCCTGGGGTTCCAGTGGATATCTGGGCCAAGACTTCCTTTTTCTATGTGCTGCTTATCGTTTACAGTCCGAATAGCAACATGAGATGCGAGACTGGAGTTGGAGTTGAGAGGCGACCAGTTTACGAGCTAATTTCAAACCAATAAAAGCAAAACCATCATCAGACGACAGCCAATGGGTTCCCAGATTTCATTTCGGCCAATGCAATCCGCCTCTTTTGCTCCCCACACGGACTGTTTACCTGCATTCAACCAAACGTAATTGGCCAATACTACAAACAGAAACCAGAATCTACAGATTCTACATGTGAATGCAGAATCTGTTCAAAGAAATCCCCCCCAAAACAAGTCAATTTGCATTGAAAGCAGCACCTGATGTTTGCAGCCTCTCCCCATTAGTCTCCTGCAACAGAGGGAACCTTGAGTGTCGCTGCTTTGCTTTGCTTCATTTTGCCTCATTTGGCGTAATATGACATCCGCGTGCTCTGATGTGTTTGAACATAACATTTTGCACCAATATGGCACATTTTCCCCTCCAGTTCAAATTGCTTTATGATAACCTTTATGTTCGGAGGAAATAAGGATATACAAGTGTTCCTCCAACATCTGTCCTGGAGCGGGGCCTTTTTTTGCCATCAGCGAGGAAAAAGGGGAATTTGCTGGTGATTGATGGGCCTGGTTAAATAAAGATAAGATTTTGAAAACGTGGCCATATGTCTGCCGTATGCGTCGTCTCTTTTTGGCTCGGAGCCCGGATGCAGAAACATCTTCAATATCCTGACGTCTTCTTCATCCATAGGGGGAAGAGCCGGGAGGAGAGATGGAGGTGGAGGTGGGCGACGAGTGGGGGCGAGGAGGGGTGGATTTCAGAGCGACAGGCCGACTGAGAGAAGCGATAATGAGCGCTCGGGGCTGTCTGGGGTGCAAACTGCTTCCCCGCGCGAGATAGCTGCAAGGGAAGGGGAATGGAGAAGGGGGGGTGGGGAGGGTGAAGGGTGCAGGAGAAAGTGCCCTCTCAGCTGGGTGATGTTTGATGCGGCGCTGCTGCTTCCTACGCCGGGAAGAGCAGAGCGGAAACGCAGCCAGCGAGGGAGGCCATGAGGGGCAGCTGTTAAGTGCCAATTAGGCGACGATGAGTGGGAGACGGAAATACCCATTTGCACACACTCTCCTTCGCAAGCAGGCGGGGAGGAGTAGTCAAAAAGTGAAACAAATAGGGCCTAATCCCTGTCAGTTGTGCCGGAGTCGCACCCTCTATCTCCCCACCCCGCCTGTTAGGTAACGTCAGTGTCGGCTGAAAATGTTCCATTTGGTTCCGTCTCCGTCTGGCCCCCTCTTCTGAAGGCCACTGAAAGGGATGTTTTGTAAGAGCTTGTCACATTATGCCAAAGGACAATGCCCCATGTCAAGCGTCCAATTAGCCAGCGAATTCACTCAGAAAATGATAAGGTAGGATGAGCGAAATGGAGCCGCCGAAATGTGTTCTTTTTAGAACTTGTTTTCAGTCATAGATAAGCTTTTCAAACAACTACAAAGGGATGCAAAACCACGAAAAAATAGATGCAAAGCCACCATAAAGAGATGCAAAACGACTACCAAGAGATGCAAAACGACTAAAAATAGATGCAAAGCCACCATAAAGAGATGCAAAACGACTACCAAGAGATGCAAAATGACTAAAAATAGATGCAAAACCACCATAAAGAGATGCAAAACATCTACCAAGAGATGCAAAATGACTACCAAGAGATGCAAAACGACTAAAAATAGATGCAAAACAACTACAAAGAGATTCAAAATGACTACCAAGAGATGCAAAACAAAGAGATGCAAAACCACCATAAAAAGATGCAAAACAACTACCACGAGATGCAAAACAAGGAGATGCAAAATCACTAAAAATAGATGCAAAACCACCATAAAGAGATGCAAAACAACTACCAAGAGATGCAAAACGACTAAAAAAGATGCAAAACAACTACAAAGAAAGACAAAATGATCATAAATAGATGCAAAACCACTACAAAAGCATGCAAAACAACTACAAAGTGAGGCAAAACAACTACAAAGAGACACAAAATGACTATAAATAGATGCAAAACCACCACAAAAACATGCAAAACAACTACCAAGAGACACAAAATGACTATAAATAGATGCAAAACCACCACAAAAACATGCAAAACAACTACCAAGAAACACAAAACGATTATAAATAGATGCAAAACAACCACAAAAACATGCAAAACAACTACAAAGAAACACAAAACGACTATAAATAGATGCAAAACCACGACAAAAAGATGCAAAACAACTACGAAGCGACGCAAATTGGCGATGTGGGGGTGTCTGGTGTCTGCATATATCTGCATGTCCATACCTTTCACCTATGGGAGCACTTTTGTGTGGGAGGATGTATGTTCCAGGAGGGTGACCTGGCATCAAACAGGAGCAGTGAGGTCAGGAGTAACCTACCTCTTCCATAGGGCGCTGTGGCAACGGTAGCTATAGCGAAGCGGCTGACCTTCAGTCATTTACATTATCTGAATGTAGCCACCTACAGGTGCACACAATGACTCCGTCTGTGACACAGAAACACATGATTTCCTCCTCTTTGTTCGAACTAACAGTGCAAATTACCTTGATAGATTCATAATGGCCCCAAATGTGAAAGCGTCATTCGTCATCAGGGTCACCGACGACGAACGAGTCTTTTCATGTCCGCGCTCCCAGTCAACCTCGTTTCTATGCACGCCGCGCAGCCGAGGCCTCGGTAATTTCCCCCGGCTGCCGCCTCAGATCCGCCCGCGCCACGCTGTGTTTTGTATATTCATGTGTGTACCTTCCTATCTTAATCCTAGCTATTACTCGCATGGCTGGCCATGTCAAGGGGAGATTTGCTCACTCACGGCGAATGGGCCAATATTGACAGCACGCCCACCGCATCAGCGATCAGTGTAAGGGCTTAGCGAGCACTAGATTCACGGGTTTGGAGCTGAATTCAATGAGGAGGGCGGTGTGTTAGAAAACAATGCTCGCGGGGAATCTAAATGCTGAATGTTACTCCGGTGATTTAACAGTAGGTGCTGTTGACGTATGTGGTGTCCTACTGCTTTCAATGGGAACGCATTGGATTGTTCTTGCGTGGTAGTAAAAGACAAAATTCCTAATTTATATTTGCCAAAATATTTTGGCTGAACATCGATTTAAAATCCTGCACGCCTAGTCACAAGGCTAAAAGCTAAAAGGAAAGTGTGCTACGTAACACTTCAAACACTGAAGTACTTTTTTATTGTATTCTCATTGATTTTTTTTTGGGTGTATCCAGCACCTGTCCTACTTATGGATGGACTACTTAATGAGTCTACCAGGCACAGGCCCAGGGGTCAGAGGGGTCAGAGGGGTCAGGGGTCCTGACTCACAAAATGTTGCTATAAAAACACCCAAAAATGACC